>JASDQU010365904.1:0-11564 GCA_032191745.1 Picea mariana
GAAAAAGAAGTGACATAAATGGTATAAATAAATATCATTATACATTCATTTGATACACAAGTCAAATTTCAGAGGAAATCAGAAGTAAAGAAGGCCGGATTTCAAGGGAGGATGAAGTCTTTTGGTGATGTGTTATAAGGTATGTTATTTTCAGGTCATCTTACCACTTTTGCTATAACTTATTTTATAGAATGATTCAGATGGTGAAATTGCTATGGTATTAAGAATAAATATCAAGGTACTTGTGGTAAAAAATTTAGCTATTGATTCACTATAATTTATGGAGATACACTCTGTGGAAGATAGGGTTTGTGACCAGTCCTAAAGCTAGTCAATAAACAGGTGTTTCGGGTAAACAAGTCATAACTTATTCATCGAGAATCCAAATGATGTGGGAAAATTTTCATTGGAAAGAGTACAAACTATATTTTCTTGTGTACGAGTTTCAGAATCTGATGTTAAATATTGATCGCGGGGCATTCTGTACACTTCCGGTCTACTGAATAAACTAGAATTGAACAAGGTCTACCATTCTCTCTATAACTTCTTTTTGGGGAGGATTCAAGGAGCGAAACTTGGAGAAGTTTCAGAGAATAAATTGAATAATATTATCTACAGGATCAGAGTATTCCAAGAATTGAATAATTGTAGAAATTGAAGAAGTCTCAGGAAGCATTATCAGGTTCTATGTGATGGTTGGTTGATGGTGATAATTTAATGTGAAGTTATATTATCTCTCATATATTCTTGGGTGGAAGGAAGGGGCAAGGATGGAGAGTTCAACTCTCTGTTGATATTGGAGGATTGTATCTTCCTCTTGGAATTGTATCCCTCCCTTTACATTTGGAACCTGTAGCTACCTTTGGAAGTCATTACTTCCCTTGAACAATAACTATTGATTATTTCTCATATATTGTGCAAGGTGTATTGTGGTGTATTGGTGTAACTCTTACACTATTGTTCATTGCTCATTGGATATAATTGAATGGTTTAAGTATAAGTTGAAAAAGGTTTTAAATTGTACTTGATACTGATTCAACCCCCTCTCAGTATCAACAAGGTGATGGGTGATGTCAGGTGAAGTCATATAACCAGTGCAACCAATTGATCATCCTATCAAAGTATCTCCCCTTGTTCTTGATTATGTAAAACAACAAAGATAAGTCAAGTATGTAATGATCATGAGAATAAATAGATATGTAATCATGAAATGAAATGAAAATCATGGAGATGGGTGGGAGGGAGAAAATCTTGATTGAAAGAATATCCGCAACTCTAATCATGCAAGGAATAGTCCCTGAAGTAATAGCCACAAGCTTGATCAATCCATATCTGAAGGGGGATACTATATGTAGAAAAATGTTCATCTTCATGATCGTTTCTTCCTGAAGACTAAGAAGATATGACAGGTCCCAAGAAGACCTCATGATTTCCCTGAGAAGAGGAATTGAGATAAGGGATAGGCTCAGGTCTAGAAAGAGAAAATCACACCCTCTTCATCTTTGAATCCATGTAGAAATCCTCAATATGAAAGTACTTCTTTTTTGTATGGTGATCCTCTGATCGTTCTAAGGTGGCCACATTCTAGTATTCCTTTACAATTGAGGATGAAGGTGATTGAGAGTCATCGAACAAATCTATAATCATACCATCATCAAGCTCCCAAGCACATGAAAAGTATTCCTTTGAAAATGACAATTCAAACCCCTTTTCTTGAGGGCTACCCTCAATGTCGTAAATGGGGTCTTTATTGAAAATGAGATGACTAAAATCCCACCTACGTCTGCCAACATGTATGAAAATGTCTATATGATTATCAACCATGTCGAAGGTTTCTTTCATAAGACTATCAATATGATTGAAAATAACCATCTCTTCATATTTGTGTGTAGGAGGAGTAGAGGCATGGACCTCTTCAACTTGATCTTCAAATTCTTCATCATCGAGACTAATCACTTATTCAACATCATGTGCAAGAAGAAATCAAGGTTGGACAACCTCGCCTTCATCAAGTGGAAGAAAAGATAGTGGTACCTCAATATGTTGCGCTTTATCATAATTCTTCATTCTTCTTATGGACGCGCCCATCTATCGCCTCTTCTTCATAAGAGGCTTGATCCCTAGTGCATAGTTCTTTGCTCACTTTTCTTCAAAAGGAGCTATCATATCCAAGTTTTCCTCCAATACTTCTTCACTTCCGAGTTCATGGAATAAAGTTTTATCAAGATCTCCAAAAGGGTCAAAACTCATTGTGTTCTCTTCTTGATTACTTTCTTCATATGGTTGTTCTTCGAGTCCTTCTTCTTCATCAAGGGGAGGAAAAAAAATTGTTATGCAATTCATCATTTCCTTAGAAACTTGATTTGCATCCTTTTCCTTTTCCATTTGTAAAAATGCCATATTCGAGTCATAAAAAGTTCTGGATGAGGGTTCATCCCATGGTGCCATAATTCCATTGACTGAAAAGACACCTTAATGGTATCGCTAGGTGAGATCAAGTCTCCCCAAATTAGGGAAAGGGGGAAAAATGGAAAGGCGGGTACATGGGAGGTAGAGTCCCCAGACAAGTTTCAAGGGAAACTTATCAAGGGTGGAAAAGGGAACGTTCTTCAATGGATTCACCAAGCAAGCTAAGGGATAGAATATTTGGGAGGGAATCTTGCCAAAGTGTAGTTAGGGCATGAAGAGGATTCAAAATCCTCGCTGACAACGGTGCCAAAATGTTATCGCACAAGTTTTAGGTTGGGAAAATCCCGCCCCAACCACCAAAATGACAACAACTAAGGGACACTATACCCAATGTCACCTCGATATAGGTCTCACACTTTGAGGGTGACTAGGGCACTCTAAGGAGGCGATCTCAGTGACCCTGGGGGGATTGAGATGGATGTAAGGGAAATAAGAGAATTACCCCCTAAATGTCAGTGATGGAAGAGGAAGTATGGATTTTATGACTCATCTCCAGGTGGTTTAAGATTGCTAAGTATTTGGATGCCTGCAAAGGGTGTTTGTACCTACTTGAGACACAAAAAAATTCACACTTGCATATAGTAATGTTAGGTGGACAAGAAAGTTAATATTTTTGTCGCATAAATAATCATTGATATATATCAACACATAAAATATAATAAGGGCTGCAATATAAGTGCTAAAAGTCCAATTGAATAAGCACGAGACAAGCTAGTAAAAACCAGTTTAGCTCAACAATGATAGAACAAGACTTTAGCGCAAAAAGAAAGGTTGTCATAAAAACCTAACTGCAGTGATATTTATCAACCTTATGTCTGTAAAAAATTGTTATTACAACAAGATATTTAACCACTAAAACTTGCCAAAATATGTTTTGTACTTAGTAGATTATGTGGGTAGATTTTAGGCAATTTTCAACAATTAAATTAGGAGTTATTGAAGAGCTTGGTTAGGGTTCTTTGCAGCCCTAATGGTTATAGGTTAAATTTGTAACAATAGAAAGAAATTCTTGGAGAAATGAAATTCCCTAGTGTCTCAAGCAAGCATTTATAGCATAGATTTGATTCCACTAGGAACAACTTCAAAATCATGAAATTTCACGTTTCCCAAAGCAACAATTTTATATATGCAATGCAACAAGTGATGACTAGTGCCTTTCATGATTGGGTTAATGGAGTCAAGAAAATAAAGAGATAAAGGTACTACCTCCTTGGGGGTGTAAATCCTCTTACTCCCCAAGGCAAGTATCCCTAGCTAAGGTTTAGGCTAAGAGGGTGTATGCACTTATACTTCTCTTAGAAAATCCTTGTTAAACGAATAAAATTTAAGCATAAAGTGATGGAGGCTAAGGTGGGGGTGTATTCCATTATACTTCCCACCTAGCTCTAGAAAAATAACCTTGTTTTGAAATAAAATGATAATATAATTCAAAAAAGGCCTACCAATTCAAGGAAAATACTAAGATAAACCACCACAATAGCAAAGAAAATCCTTCCAAGGCTAGCACATCACTTCCATCAACCAAATAACCAAGAAAGTAGTTATACAAAATAGAAAAAGAGAGAAATTCAAATAACTAAAGGTAACAAAAATTTCAGTCCAAGTACCTCTCCAAGATGGGAGAGTTATGTTATGAAATGAGATCTTATGATCTCTATTTATACAAAATGTCTCCAAAATAGTTTGTCCACATAATATTAGGGTAAACCATAAGAATAGGGGTCAAAAACCCTAATATTTCCGTCTTTACAAAATAATATTAAACAATTCACTTAAATTCACTTTTACACACAAAAAAAACCCTAATTCAAAGTGGCGTCACCCCTTTAGGGGACGTTTTGGCACTAGAAGCAAGTCGTTGGTGTTGGAGGAGTGTAGTTAGGCTTCCCAAAGCCACATGTCAAGCATCCAAGTCACTTTATTCATGGTCAAATCCTCTTTCTCCTTAAAACATCCATGTTCCAATGAGTGGTAATCTCACCACCAAACCCTAGCCCCCCTTGGTGACGTCATGCCTCTAACAATGATGTTTTGCCTCTCCTAGGAAAATTGTTTGGCATGTGGGGGCTAGGTTATGTTGTCCAAGTCATCATCTAGGCCTCTAAAGTTTCATCTCTCTCATCTGGAATGTGGGCCCTTGGCATTCACCTATGGGCTTCAGGCCCCATGGAAGCCCAAGCTAGGCTTGTTCCTCCAAAATTGTCCACCAACTAGGTCCTGCAATGACAAATAAGCACGCCCTCCAAGGATCTCAAGTCATAATATCATGATGAGTAAATGAAATCAATAAATGAGCCACCTAAGCATGTGCATCAAAGATTACCTTGTTAAACAATTAAGTTCTTAAAGACATTATGTGACTTCCCAAGCTTGGATATGGGAGGGTTAACACTATTGGGTAGATCTTTCCCTAGGCGAGGGAGCATTTCCAAGAGATCCCTCTCTAATCCGTTTCAATTTGATGAATTGGTTAAGGGTTAATACTCAATGGGAATGGGGTTCATGTCATACAAGGGGTTGTAGTGTCTCCTTCATGGGTGGCTTTGTAGAGGGTGTGTGGCACCTTCGTTTGCAATGCATTTTTTTCCAATCCCATCGTTTTTTTTCCATTCTATGTTTATTTCATGATTTAAAAACAAGTTGAAGGCCATTTTCCTAGAGTGGTGTCTAGCTAAATGAAAATTTCACTCACAAATATCTAGCGTAAATGAGAAGGTTGTGTCGTGATGAGACCCCCTTTCTCTTAGCCATGCAAATGAGAGCCATTTCCCTGGCTTGGTGACCATATGATGGTAATTTCATACCACTAAATATCCATGATCACGACAGGCCGACTAGTGACGAGACCTCCTATCCTCCAACTAACCCTTTAAGAATTCTTAATCATTATTCTTATGGGTTCCCCTTTTCTTACAGATAAGTGTTTCATTGCTTTCTTGGGGGATCCATGGGTGAAGCATCTGGAAGGTTTATACATAGTATTTTATCTTTTACCCAACAATAATCCCTCTGGGCCTTCAACCCCTTCTTCCCATAGAATGAGGGATGACCCCTTCTTGGATAAATACACCCTAAAATCCCAAGAGATAAGGAAATGGGGGAAAATAGTGATGGAAAGTGGTAAGTATGGCCAAGAATGATACAATGGCTATTTAAGGGAGTTCATAGTAGAAAACCCATTCCCAAGAAAGACCACTTACTAGGGAACAATGTCAACCACCAAGGCATAATGTCCAAGCATATTTCATAAAAAGCATATTTCATGAAATCTAAAGCAGTCTAAGATACAACATACTCAAATGCCTCAACTATTTAAATCATACTTACCATAATACCTGACTTGTACCTCATGGAGCAAGGCCCATTGCCTCTCAGAAGCCAACTRGTGTGGTGGATTCCATCTAGAATCTATGACCYCTRTGGTGGTGAGAAGGCTCTTCATCTGTGCAAAAGGATACTGCTAGTCATGTAGTCTCTCGACACTCCATATCTGAAACCTGAGGGTCTCGAGACATAATCTCCTTAGTTATCCCACAAATTGGGGATAACAAAGACAATTATTATCTTGTTGTAATAGTCTAGGACAACATGGTGTTTTTCCAACCAATCCATGCTAATTAGACAATCATATGAACCCAATGGTATGATGTTCACATCTACCTTTTTCTTGAGTCCATTCATGTTTATCAGGCAATCTTTAACCAACTCATTGATATTTCTCTTAGCCCATGTGGCTAACTGAACTAACCAAGTTTTATTTTCCTTACTCCTTTGCAAGTGAAATATTTCAACAATGTTAGAGTTTATGTAACTATGGCTAGCTCCAAAATCAATTAAAATCAGCATGGGTTAGTTATCAATCTTACCTTCCACTTCAATCATGGGGGATTGATACTCTTATTGCTTGTTTTCCAAGGATGCATAAATCCTTGGCATGCTTCTTCCCACATCTTCAACTATTTCATCCTTTTAAATGTTGTGGACAATCCTAGTTCCTTCACCTTTGTGAGGGAAGTCCCTATAAGTGATTTCCCTCACATCCCTAACATTGTACAAGTTACAGCCTTGTCCTTTTACCAAATGAAACTACTATCTTGTGCTCATTTTGGGTTGATCATCCTTTCTAATTTGCTTGGGAGTGGTTCTTGAAAAAGGATGGCTTAAAACCTTTCTTCATTTGATCCCTCTTTCCTTTAATCTTGTCATTCCAAGTTTTTTGGAAGACTGACCTCTCTCTGCTCTTCTCATAAAGATGTTTTTTTCTCTTTATGCTCTCCTCCAAAGTCTTGGGGTTATCATATTGTATCTTGTCACTGTAGAAGGAAGGTAACCGACTCATAAATATTTGTATTTTGACTTTCTCATCCTTGATGAAACCAACATACTTCAACAACTCAAAGAACCTCTTCTCATAATCATCCATTGTCATGCTTCCCAACTTGAGTTCAAAGAACTCTTTTATCTTCCTCTCATAGTAATTCTCAGACACATAGCTCTCTTGGAAATATCCTTTGAAATGACTCAATGAGACCTTTCTCTGATCAAGGTGTTTTTCTTGCTTAAGATGATCCCACCACGTGGTTTCCTTTCCTTGCAAGTGGTAGGTTGCAATTCTTGTTTCTACCATGGAGGGATAATCATTCAGTTGAAAATATTTCTTCATTTCCAACAATCAGGCCTCAACCTCTTCTCCCTTGCTATGATCACCATTAAAATTTGGTGGCTTTATTTTCTCAAGTTTACCTTGTAAGGTGTCTGCCTTAGGCCTTCTCCTCTACCTATTGACATGAGACACACTTGGGATACTCCCTGGCCCTGAAATTGAACGAGCTCTCCTAGTGGATTTCCTTGGGGAATGATGGTGCCTGTTGATACTCCTTTATTTCTTGTCATTCCCATGCTCATTCCTTCTTCTATGGGATCTGGATGTTGTCACTTATCAAGCACTAGCTGCTTTCTTTGTCTGAAAGTCTTTATTGGCTTGCCTGTGCAATATGTTCAAGATCTCTAATTTCTCTTCTTGAGATTTAATAATATTTTTAGTATAGACCCTATAGCTATGCACTTCTCTCTGTATGCTTCTCATAGTTATAGGCTCCTTCCTTCCTCTTCTTCCATTAGAATATTCCTCAACATTTCTCATGTTGACATGTATCCCTTTGAATTACACTTCATGACTATAGGACCTCTAATCATCTTCCGTGGTTGTGGTTTCCACACAGGAACCAAAATTCCTTCCTATACCTCTAAATTTTGCAAGAAAATGTGCATGCAAACAATTTTCTGTTAGACAAAAATATAAACACAGTTCTGGAAAAGAATGCATAATTTTTCTTCTTTCTAATGCCATCTTTTTTTGTGTTGGATGTAACTTAAAATGCCCAGATCAATTTTTTGGGTTGATATATGGATCCTACTCTCCAAGGTATTTCCAACAAATGCTTTCCTGCTCAATTCTGAGCTCTAAGAAGAAAGTTATAGTCTTCTTAATATTGCTAATTTACCCCTTTTCCACACTTTTCATTATGGTGAAATTAATTCGAGACACCAACTTCTGTCACTTGTAGAAGTAAATTTGTCAAAAACCAGGGAAAATTTTGTATGAGACATAGATAAAAAGGATGGAATGGAATTCATAAAAACTCTCATATTGTCAATCAGAATCTCCAGTAAAAAACTTCAACAATATGGAGATGACAACTTCGTCCTTTTTCACCCCTTTTCCGGACTTTGAATTTTTATCCAAACTGGTTATCTCCCAAACTGCACACTTCTAAAAAACTTCACTAAACCAAAGTTTTATGGTTTGATGAGTATAAAAAATTTTGGGTTAATAATTTTCTTCAATTTTTCCATCTTGAGACCCTTTTCCTCCTCTGAAAATTCCAAAATCCCTCAAAAGTGGCTCGAAATAGTGGATTTTGCCCTATTTTGGCACCTCCACTCCAAAATCGTTAAGATTTGTCCAATCCCTTCACACATTATTTTCATGTCTTATTTTTTGTCACTCTATACAAGTTTCAATGATAATTGTGCTTCTACCACTGAGCTTGACCCTGATCTTCAAAAACATGTAAATTGCATTTTATAGAAAATCAAAGCATAATTGATCAATGGCCCTCTCTAGCACTTCTGTAGCCCTCAACACTACATACAAAACCCAAAAGACATTATCTTCTTCTGAATTAATATGCTCTTGTTATGGCCAAAATACGATTTTGGCTCCATGTTTTTTCTTTAGACTACAGGACAATTTTGCCTATGTGGACACCCTTCTTCTCTTCTTTCTTTTTAAAGCCCATATGTGTATCATTTCTATATTATGCACCAATATTCAGCACATGCCAAATACACAATGCGCAATGCCAATATTTAGTGCACACCATGTGCACTAATATCCAATGCACATAACTTCTATACACTAATATTTCGTGAGCACAATTTTTATACCACGCACCAATATTCAATGCACACAAATTTTTATACCTCGCACCGATATCCAGTGCGTGCAACTTTCTATACTGCACACCAATATTCAGTGCGTGCAAATTTCTATACCACACACCAATATCCAATGTGCACAACTTGCAATATCACGCACCAATATCTAATGCACACAAATTTTTATACCACACACCAATATCCAATGCACACAACTTTCTATACCACACACCAATATCTAGTGCGCACAACTTTTTATACCATGCGGCAATCTCCAGTGCACACAAATTTCTATACCATGCACCAATATCCAGTGTGCACAACTTTCTATACCGCGCACTGATATCTAGTGTGAATTTTTTTTTATACCATGCACCAATATTCAGTGCGCACACCTTTTAATAGGTCACGTACCAATATTTAGTGCGCACAACTTTTATACCGTGCACCAATATTTTACACTGCACGACGCCAATATTTAGTGCATGTACTATTCACCACCACGACCATTGTGAAAATGCTTGACTTATCTGTCCCAGACAAATTCAATTTCTTGGAAGTCAAAATGACCCCTCCATAACAACCATTTTGGGTGCAATTTCGACTTGAATTTGCTTAGAAATTTGGGAATTTAACTCAGATTTTACCATTTTCCCCAAATCGACACAACTCAAACATTGAAATGATGAATTTACCCACTTCATGCTGATATCAGGCCCAAGCAAGTCTAGTGTTGAACAAAAAATCTCTGATACCAATATGTAAGGTCCCCCCAGCTTAACTGAGGAACATTACTTGCAGAAAATATACATAAATTAAAAAAAAAATTGTTAACTAAATTCTTGTAGCTTACCAACTACGAATTATACATAGATTTAACCATTGTAGATACCAATTATTTAAATGTAGCTACATCATTCTAGCTAACATGAATACCACCTTGAGACAAGTCGTGCACGCAACAGGCTTTTTATTGCACATGACAATTATTTCCTAGTGCATGTGACGATTCGAGCACTATGCTAGAATCCCTTTACCGTTATTACTAAAATCGATTAATAGATCCATTTAAACATCAAAGTACGAACAACATGACAATCAAACTCATGCAATTGTCCATACTAGTTAAAAATATAAATGCAGCTAATATTTTCACCACAATAACATATAAGTCATTCTCATGCATAGAGTAAAACACATAACAGTTAAACTCATAAATTAACTCAGGATTTTTTTTTTTTTAAATAGTTGTACAATCATCTATTTGGGAAGGACGTTCAACTCTACCATAGACTTGTTGTTCCAAATCTCAATAGCAAGTCACCCCGAGTCGGGGGCTAGGAATCCACAAGAAAATTGTGTTTCTCACTTTCCCCTCACACTCATATATACCACAACCCATTGGTATTCTCCTACAACTATCCCGAATTTTGTTCTATCTCTCTTCCTATTGACCTTCCCAACCCAAAGAATGTACCCCTTCACTGCTCTCATTCCATCGACGTCCCATTCATTTATTAGGGTCTCTCTGACACAGGTAAATAGGAATCTCTTTACTGGGAAGTTGTAAGGTAGCTAGAGAGGTAGAGGGGGCATCGAACCTTCTAAGAAGTCCTCTTACATTTATTATATCTAATTACCCATTTATTATATCTAACTACCATAATGGGCCTTATTTAATAATATAGTGGACCTAGTCCACCTTACATTGAATGACCTCCACTATTATCACTATGGGCCCTCTGCCCCCCCCCCACTACCTCTCTAGCTACCTTACAGAAGTCAAGAGAACTTACTGCCAAGAAAACTACTAGCAACAACAACAAACACTTGATGTTATAGTGCAACTCACATAAGAGTTCACTCTTCAGGCTTGACAACCTAGATCTTCAATCTTTAGCTCCAAAACGCTCTAAAATGTTCCAACATGCTTCAAAATTCATCCATCCTTCTTACTCTAGCTTCAATGCTCTCTTTTTTCCCACTCTGTGCTTGTTGTTCATGTAAAAATGAATATGTAAAAATTACATGTAACTGCCCATACAATTTTCCTCTATTTTCCAAAGACAGTTGTTCTAGCTCTTTTCCTCTTGACCTTCCCAACCCAAAGAATGTACCCCTTCACTGCTCTCATTCCATCGACGTCCCATTTGTTTATCAGGGTCTCTCTGGCACAGGTAAATAGGAATCTCTTTACTGGGAATTCAAGGGAACTTACCGCCAAGAAAACTACTAGCAACAACAACAAACACTTGATGTTATAGTGCAACTCACATAAGAGTTCACTCTTCAGGCTTGACAACTTGGATCTTCAATCTTTAGCTCCAAAATGCTCTAAAATGTTCCAACATGCTCCAAAATTCGTCTATCCTTCTTACTCTAGCTTCAATGCTTTCTTTTTTCCCGCTCTGTGCTTGTTGTTCATGTAAAAATGAATGTGTAAAAATTGCATGTAATTGCCCATTCAAATTTCCTCTAGTTTCCAAAGACAGTTGACTACTCACTTTACCCAATGTTAATTGTACTTCAACCCCCCCATGCTCTCCAATAAATATGGGATGTGACTCTCACACCCACCCTCTTACATGAGCTTAATGATTGAGCTCTCATACACTCAAACAAAAAAATTGAAGTTATCCCCAGTGATAATAAAA
>JASDQU010365905.1:0-11578 GCA_032191745.1 Picea mariana
TGTTAAGGTATCAAAAGGATGTAATCAACCCTATAATTGTTCTTAACCATTAGGATTTTCAGAGCAAGCTAGGGTTTGACAGTCACAGACACAACAAAGCACAACATGGTTACCAAAGGGGGCGGAAATGAAACCCCCTCATACAAGCAGGTAGTAGTGGACAGAGGGAAAGGCCCATGAGGCAAAGGTTTCAAGGAACTAGTGACAAGAACCTCGGGATTAGGACCGGAAAAGAATTAGGAAAGCAACCAGGAACAAAGGGATCGGATGGGGGAAGAAGCCAGAGAAACCCAGAATGATGCGCAAGAACCAGCGAACCCCAATGGGGTAGAAGGGCGCAACCCATGTAAACCTAAAACAACACTGATACCCAAGGTGATACTAGAAGATCCACAAACACAACTCTTCCGAGACCAGATGAAGACGCATGCACTAATTTGCAAGTTCATGGGTTTGTGGCCCACAGAAAGAACGTTGCGCAACTAGATAAAATACCAATGGAAGCCAAGAGGGGAAGTGGAACTCCATCTGGGTTCGAAAGGCTTCTTCACAGCAGTATTCATGAACTTGGAGGATAGTGATAGAGTCTTTGAGGGGGGGGGGCATACTTCCACACCTCAGCAGGACTGTACATGTGGCCATGAAAGGAAAACTTTTCCCCAGAGAAAGAAACCTTCAATATTGTACCCATCTGGCTGAGGATTTACTCTCTATCGCTAGACTATTGGCCACCCTCCACCTTCGAAGCAATCGGGAACAAACTTGGAAAATATGTGAAGACATCGAAAGCAACCCTAAAAGGGAGATATACCTCCTATGCAAAAAACTGCATAGAGATGGATGTTTCGAGGGCACTCCCAGAAGCCATAAGCCTGGAATTCAAGGATGAGGAATGGATACAAAGAATCCACTACGAGAAGATCCCATTTAGATGCAGAAGATTCCATGAACATGGGAACCTATTTAGAAAATTCTCTCTCAATAAGAAACAAGAAGAGAAAAACACCAAAATACAGCAAGACGAGGATGGGTTTATCAAGCCGAACCACAGAAACAGAGCAAACAAGAAAACAAGTAAAGCCCCAATGGGAAGTAACCCAGAAGCCAGGAATCGAACGGAAGGGCGAGACAAAACCAACAAAGGGGAAGAAGGAGGAAAGGAAAAGGAAAAATCCAAAGAAGCTAAGGAACAAGTGCCAAATGAGAACACAAATAGTCCAATAAATAAGATGGAACAAGGGGATAGCACAACTCCTATGGATGGAGAAACCACAGATGTCAACACCCCCATGGAGGAGGTAGACAGAGATGTGGAAATGACACCAAGAGTGGTAGGTACAGAAGATATTGATCTCTGAGATATTGTGGAAAGGGAAGGCATAGATCTTCTGAATATACTGGAGCAATGGAAAAGGCAGAACGTAGACAATGTACCAACGGAGAAACTAGATTGTATCCAATACCTATTCCTCCTAAGGGAGGAAGCAAAATCCAAAGGTCTCAAGCACATGCATGAGGAGATAAGACACTTAGGAAACAAAGCAGGCGAGGGACAATCAAGAATCTCACCTACGCAGATGAGAAGGAAGAAAGGCAGGAAATCAAACAGCGTAGCCCTACAATAACTAGGAGATTTGTTGATAAACTCAGGTAAGATCAAAAATATCTTTCCCAAATCTTCCCCACATGTTTAAATGAAGATTATAACATGGAATATTAGAGGCCTAAACATCCCACGAAAGAAAAGAATCCTTAAAAACAGATTGAGGAAGGAACAACCGGACCTTTGTTTCATCCAAGAGACAAAATGTACCGTAGACAGAATGGAAACAATCAGTAAAAAACAATGGATCAAGTACAATACGTTGGATGTCGAAGGACAGCAGATGGCAGGCAGTATTCTCACTTTGTGGAACCCATAAGTGATGAATCTACTAATAGTCAAAGCCACCAGACACACACTTTTGGTTAACATGCAAATCATAGGTAACACAGAGGTGATTCTATGCACTAATTTGTATGGTCCCCAGATGTTGGAAGACAAGAGAAGAATTTTGTTAGACCTAGAAAACCTAAAATCCCGCTCCAACAACCTCCACTGGATCCTGGCTGGGGACTTCATCATTATCACGACACTTGTGAAAAAAAAAAAAAGAGGAACCAAGAGATTGGATAGAGATGCGGAAGATTTTTCAGGTTTCATTGACATAGTGGAGATGGTGGACATCAAAACTAGTAATGGCTAGTTCACCTGGAACAACAAAAGGATAAATCAACATCAAATAGCAACGAAGCTAGACAAATTCTTGGTGTCGGAATCCATCATTCTACAGGGTTTAACTTTAGATTGCAACATCCTTCCCTGGGGGGGTTCAGACCACTGGCCAGTCCAACTGGAAGCAAACTTCCAAACCACTATGAAGAATAGACCCTTCAGATTCGAGAAATTTTGGATCGAACATCCCACCTTCAAGGATAACATCAGCCAATGGTAGCGGGAGCAACAATCGGAGCAAGGGACAAGGATGTTCAATCTCTACAAGAAACTCAGGTACATCAAACATAAACTCAAGGATCGAAAAAGCAAGAGATCCAAATGACCCAGGAATGGAAAGTAAGATGCTAGCAGGAAGAGACTCTATGGTACCAAAAATATAGAATCGGGTGGCTAAAGGAAGGGGAGTGGAATACAAAGTTTTTCCATAGAACAACCATTGCTAGAAGAACCCACAACAAAATCCTGAAAATTCAATATCAAGATAGGATCGAGAGAGAGTCACACAAGGAGATTGAAAACATATTGGTAAACCACTTCCATGGGATAGCCCAGGAACCCAACCAGGATTGAACGGAGGCCATACAAAGGAACAAAATATCAACCTAAACAAACCCGTCACTAAGGAGGAAATTGACCAAGTGGTCCAAGAGATGCCCAATGGAAAGGTCCCAGGTCCAGATGGTTTCACAATGAAAATTTTCAAATCCTGTTGGGAAGTGGTCAAACATGACGTTTATGGGGTGGTGGAAGACTCCATATGCTTAGCCTCAATTCTGAAAGCGCTAAATGCCACAATGATTACAATAATCCCCAAAGAAAATTAAGCAAGGACCCCAAATCGCCATAGACCCATAGCTTTATGCAACGTGGTTTTCAAGATAATCTCCAAAGTCATAGCCAATAGACTGAAACCTCTCCTACCCACACTGATTTCACAAGAACAGGTAGGTTTTGTAGAAGGGCGACAAATTGTGGACAACATCATCCATGCCCATGAGCTGATACACACACTGAAAATCTAGAGGAGAGGGGGAATGATAATCCAACTTGACCTAGCAAAGGCTTATGAAAAAATTAGTTGGCACTATATGGTCAAGACTCTAGAAGCTTTTGGCTTTGCGCAACACTAGATAAATTGGATTGTCAGACTACTCTCAATGACAAGTTACTCTCTTTTAATCAATGGAGCCCTAGCCAAACCCTTCTGGCCTTCAAGAGGCATCAGACAAGGAGACCCGCTATCACCTTTCATGTTCATTCTGATGATGGAAGGACTCAATAGAAGAATAAAAAGCACAACTGCAGCAAGAGAAATAACATGCATCAAACCTTTCGAAAACTTCCCTACCTCCACGCACCAACAGTTCGTTGATGACACCTTACTCCATGGCACACCCACGCTCAAGGAAGAGAAAGCCTATAAAATAATCTTAAAAGAGTTTGGGGAAGCCTCGGGAGCGGAGATCAATCACTCCAAATCCATGATCTATTTCTTCAAGACCAACCCAACAATTCAAAGAAACCTGGCAAATATTTTAAGGTTTGAATGCAAAACGCTCCCAACAAAATACTTGGGAATCCCCCTGACGGATAGAGCATGCAAAATGGAAACATGGGAAGGAGTGATCAACAAACTACAGGAGAGGGTGAAAAACTAGACTCACAGATCCCTCAACCTAGCGAGGAGACTTATCCTGACCAAAGCGGTCCTGTAAGTAATTCTGACCTATATGATGTCAGTGTTTCCTGCTCCCAAAGGAATACTCCAAAAAATAAGAGCCATCCAAAGGGACTCCCTATGGCGAGGAGCAGAAGGTAAGAAAAAATGGGACCTTGTGGCCTGGGAGAAGGTTTGCAAACCCAAATGCAAAGGAGTCATAGAGTTACAAGACCCATAGGTAAACAACGAAGCCTAGGGGGAGAACTCTGGTGGAGATGGGTCAAAGAACCCAGGATGGAAAATCCGGACAGGGAGGAACTCCAACAGGCGATGACCGCGCAAGGAAAAATCAAAATCCATCACTACTAGAAACAAGAAAATGACCGCGACAGATGGAGGATCTGGGACAAACTCAATCCACAAAATAGAGATCGAATCGCAACAATAACGAAAGAGGTGGAGGAGGAATTGGGGAAAAGGAAAATTGTAGTCTTAGAAGAAGAGGACCAACTAAGATGGGGCAGGAAAAATGGTGGGGACTTCAACTTAAAATAAGCATGGAACTACATCGTGGACAAGGACCAAGAAGATCTGACGCAACAGTGGGGAAAGATTTGGGACAGCCGCCAGTGGCCAAAAATCAAAATATTCAAATGGCTAGTTCTTCACAACCGAATTCTAACCTGGGAAAACCTAAGAAAAAGGGGTTTCATAGGCCCATCACGTTGCCACCTCTGTCAAGCTAAGAAAGAAACAATGAATCATCTCCTCGATGAATGTAAATACACAACAGAGATCTGGGATTGGGCGACAGGCATCTTTCGCCAGTCCAATAAGACCCGAGGTAACATCAATGCAACCATCAACAACTGGAATGAGAGTTACAACAAAAATGAAATGGTGAACCTCTGTTGGAATATCATGCCAGGGATGATCATATGGGCAATTTGGAAATAAAGGAACTGACGCATCTTCATGAATGAAATCCTTCCGGAAGGGAAACTCAAGGAAGCAATAATCTCACAAATATGAGAAACGATGCAGAGCCACAACTGCCAGACTAGAAAAGTGCAACTCATAGGCCAGGACTCATGAATCTTATAAGTCTTTCACCTAAATGATCAGTGCAACAACACACAGGTAGGGTGGTCACCGCAACTCCAATTAGGAGAGCGCAACTGTACACCACCTCCGGCAGGGTTCCTCAAGTTGAATTTTGACGGGGCGGCAAAAGGAAACCCAGGAATGACAGGGATGGGAGGGGTGATCAGAGATAGTGATAGAAACATAATCTGGTTGTACGTTGGGAGTATGGGAAAGTCAACCAACAACGCAGCGGAATTTGGAGCCCTGGAGCTCGGTCTCGAAATTCTAATCCGCGAAAGGATGACCAACACCATAGTGGAAGGTGACTCCACCCTGGTCATCAACACAGTGAAGAGACTCCAAAATGGCACCAGAGTGGGAAAGGTATAGAGACACTAGTGCTTGGCACATTCCCTACAAAAAATCTAGGAGCATCTACAAACGATTAACATAGTGGAGTTGCACTGGGTACGCAGGTCAGCAAATGGCCTGGCAGACATAATTGCCAATGAGGGGGTTAACAAGGAAGGACCGGAACTAGATACTACCTGGATCAACATCCTAGAAGGGAAATTCATAAGGGACGACATCCAACTAGCGACAAAAGATCGTGACAACAAATTAAACAAGGAAGGACACATCGAGGAGGGCAGCAGAAGGCACGAAGGACCCAGGCAGGATATGACTGCCCAACACTCGACCACCAATCACAATGCAGGATCAGATTATAAAATAGGCAAGGGTATGGCAACAAGGTCATGTCAATAGTAAGATTTGTGGGGAAAGACCGTGGGAAAGTATCAATGACAAACAACAAGCAACGAATGATGTAAGGCAAGAGGGATTGACACAGACCAGTATCGACCCACCACGCCAAAAATCAGGTACGGGGAGTTGCACAGTAGGATATCAAGCGAGCAAGGGCAAGGGCCTGTACACGGATAACGGCCAAGTCATAATGATCATACGTACCGTGACAGGGAAAAAGGACGGGAAGGCTCACCTCTACGGGCAGACCATGATTGGAAGGATGAGCCAACAGTAGGGAAGTTTCAATAAGAGAAGAAACAACAGAAATAGATGCAAACAGAAAGAGCGCAACTACAGAGGCCACCACAGACACAAGGGCAGGGAAAAGAGGAGCCCCTGTGTAGATGGGAACAGGTTGAGAAACCAGCACAAGAGCTGCCATAGGCCAGACGGGATGGTGCAGATGAAACAAATGCATAGCAAAAGAAACCCCTTGGGGAAGGGAACTCAGAACAATCCCCAGTGGGTTTCAAGGATGGAGCAGGCGGCAAAAGATGCGGAGGGCACCTTTCACACTCTGGTTGCACCAAAAGGAAAGGCGACCATTACTCGGTTGGAAAAGGAAATCAAAGAAAAACGCAAGGGGAAAACATGGGATTCTCTTACTCAGGAAGCGAACTGGGTAACTGACCCATGAGCCACGCAGCCCAGGGAAACCCTCTACCACAAAACGATGGAGATGGTGTGGCAAACAAATATGTTGATTGGAAAAGTGAGCTCAGAAAGGGAGGACGCCAGACGGGAGAACAACAAGGAACACACGAAAATGCTGAATGAAATCCTGAGGCGCCTCAACAATCTGGAAACCATTACCAAATTGTTAACTGAGGTCGAGAAGGACCAGAGAGCCAAAATGGAGTGGTTGGCTGCTCAATTCCACCTCTACCTGCGCTACGTCCATCACATGGACATCATGCTAGCCAATGGGAACAGAGTGCCAGCACACATCAGAAAGACCCGCACAGTCTCCCAAAAGGAGGAGAACAAGGGCCAGGCAGATGAAGGAAAGAAACATATCATTATCCTGGACTAGTGTCTGGTTATTCTATTGTCAAGTCAGTCGGGTCAATCCTGTGCCAGTCTCAGTTTCTGTTATTCTTGTTTTTCTTTTTTCATGTATGTTGTGCTTATCTTGTCAAAAACTAGGTATGGTAGGACTGGGTTGGTTTCCCAAGGTGGCAGTCCAGTCATACCCCTTGCTTATTTCAAAAAATGCAACTCGGGAACCTTTGGCCTGGTTTCCTTTTTGGTAGACCAGAGATTTACCTTTTTTTGTATGATAACACTCCTTTAGTAATACAAGCTCTTAAACTCACTTACAAAAAAAAATATCTTGTTTCTAAATATGCAATTAGTGACCTTTAATTCTAACAACTCATCATGCAGGAACTGTATAGATTGTCATTGATGGGCAAAAGGCTCGAGGAGATCTCCTATTAATATGCATTAAACCAAGATTTTTGGAGGTTTATATTACGCCTTATGAGTGTTGATTTCAAAATCATGAAATGTCATTCGCACGTCATCAGGTTGGCACCTTCACGAAACCTCCAATCCTTAATTTCTCTTCTCCGTACCCACCACCTTCGCACTTCTAAATATGCAATAAGTAAGCTTTACTGCTAACAAATAATCATGCAACACCCATAGATATTTCCATTAATGAGTGAAAGGCTCGAGGAGATTTCCCATTCATAAGCATTGAACCAACATTTGCAGAGAGTTATATTATCGCCTCCAACTATTCATTTCAACCATCGTCTCGAGCAAACGAACGTTCTCGTAAACCTATGGCATCAACTCGACAACAATTCTGTGGATATACAATGAACATCTTCAGGCACGAGGACGAGAACTTTCAGTGGTCCAGGGCATATTCTTATTACTCATCCTATGTCGCCCAGAACGAAGTAATTTGGACCTCTGGGATTGCTCATGCAGGTTGTGTCCCTAAAGTTTTTAATTGTAAGGAGTTGGTCTCTTGGTGCGCTGATAAATTTATTTCAGACCAAAGAATTCATCCACTATGAAACCACTCTTATGTTTCTTTGTCACCTTAGGTCTTTCATCATATGTTGAGATTTCTGGAGCCAACATTGACATTCAAAGGAGAAGATTGCAAGCAGCTCCTAAGAAAGCATAATAATAGGTTGGACCTCTTGCCCCAGTTCTTGGAAGACTCGATGGTAGTTCCTGAAGATATCACAAGCTTCCAGGTTAGTTCATTTAGAAATCCATTTCGGGAAATTGTCTGGCTGTTTACAAGAATAACGGGACAGGAATCCACAACAACTATTTCCCAGATGGCTCTTTATATTTTCTATGTCACAGTCAAGAAACAAGCCATTTTTTATTGGGGCAAGCTAATTTCCCATGAAATTTGTTCCCAATTGTCAAGATTCAAAAAGGAGAAGAAATTTTATATGTCATCCTACTTGGTTTTTGCAATAACACATTGCTACCAGTTTCCAAAACTATCTCTCTCCAAGAAGGTCAACTGGGAATTCGACCCAGTAACATTCTGGTACGAGCCCTTGTGGAAGCACAATGCCTCCCACTGTTTTTATGAGGTTTTTAATGGCTTTGTGTCTATTTTCAAAGTTTTGTTATTAGGAGAAGATGATCCACGCATATCTGACCAGACAACCGGGTTTTTGGACAGGAAGGGGGCACTTGAACATATGGATAATTACACTGTGATAAGGATTTTTGACTCTAGGGAAAAACCTGCTCTCCTTCCATGTCACATTATGGACAAAATGCTTGTTACAGAAGTAGCAAGGCAGTACAACTATTGGTTGCATCTATTCCAAGAGAAGAGAAAAAAATAGTTCATTCCTCTGCCTTGTAAAGTCGGGGACTTCATGTTGAAAAACATCAACAAAATTGAATAAATCGCGGCCCATTTTAGCAAATTGAACTTAAGATATGTTGAAAGCCTAAGAGGGTTCGACCCCAATAAATTGGTTTTACAACATTTATAAACACTTGGCTTCGACAATTCTTTTTTCAAAAAACACCTGCTCGAAAACAGAGACACTGACAACAACGCTCCTATTTCTAATGTCAACGACTTATACACACTGCAAAGCACCACTAAATTGTACAAGCAACAGGGAAACGACCCTAGTGAGAAGAGTGTTCAATCGACAGATAACACTCCCAAAAGTACGACATCTCGGAGCATTGCTCCAACGGCCCACCACAACAACAAAGAAACTCAAAGTTCTTCAAACGGAGGAGGAGATAACGACCCTCCTCACCCTAAAATTGATAGTTCTCACAGGCTTCCAGTTGACAAGAAGAGAAAAAAAAATGTGGGACAGGCAGAACAACCCAAAAATTGAGAGTGAGAACATGGAACTTGAGCCTGATCTGGATAGCACATTCTGCCACCTTGATCAGCTCAGAGAAGAAATCTAGCATAGTCTTCTAATGGACATATTTGATACCAAAAAATTTGACGAATATGAATCCTTCGTTTTCCAGAGCGTTGTTTTTTACAGCCAGTCCAAAAAATTAATTATTGAAAAAAAAGATGTAAAAAATAAGAAAGGAAAATATCGTTCAGAGGTTAACCTTGCGAAAATGCGGTTGTCCCAGATCTGTCGACTTCACATAGCGATCGAAGATTCTCTTGATGATTCCATTGGAGGCATTGAGGCCGAGAATGCCAAACTGAAGGGTCGGGTCAAGGAATTGGAAGAAGCTTTGATTCCTATGCCATTACTTGCTAATCCTTTAGCAATAGCCATGCCTGCCACCCCTGCAGCCAAGTTAAAAGGATCCTCCAACCTCCTCACATTGTGTAGAGGATATGTGGAGAATAATATCAAGAAAATAATGGAACTAATTACTGAGGTGTGGGAAACATCACAAACCATGACTTCCCTTGGAACAAGGGCACATAATTTGCTCGAACATTTGCAGGTAGATTTAAAATATGAGGAGCATTTCTATTTAGATAGGTTCCTTCCTTTTGTCACCATTGTCAACAACATGACATAAACGAGAAGAAGACAACAAGATCTCCCATCCAAAAACCGGATCGGTCAATTAAATGCATGCTGGAAAGAAAAAGTGAAGAACTTGCATCTCATTGTCCAATCATGTGAACAAGCCATATCAAAGAAAGAAAAATTATTCACAAAGCTGACCAAAATAGACTTAGCTGGAAGGACCAACGACTTCCAAGACCACAACCTAATCGTCAACTCCTTTCCCTTAACTAAGCAAGCCTTCGACAAACAGGTTGATATTTTTAAGGCATTGTCTTTGGAAAAGTTTTACAGCATCCTTGAATATGGTCAAGATGACGTCGACAACTGACTAGTCGACTATTCGGTATAGAATGAGGAAATTGATCAGGCTCTGCGTAATCTTTCTATCAACTTCAGGGAATTAGAAAATGAACTTTTCAACATAAAAATTCGGAATGAGATCATCGTCCCCCCAATGAGAAGCTACAATGAAGAATGGTTGGAAAGGGAATTGAAGCAGGCCACTGACGAAAGGCAACAGGCAGTTGCCATGATTCCAATAGTCCTTGATGACATCAATGAAAAGGCATCAGCAAACAAATAGAAAAAGGGGTCATATGCACCATCACTGTAAACCTATACTGATCACATCCTTATCATCCCAGTTATTCCACTTTTTTAAATAGAAATGTCTAGCCAAAGACTAATACCTTTCAATTTATTCTTTTTAGGTATTACATTCTACCGTCGCCCACTTATTCTTTCTACAATCCTATTTCTTGTACATATTTCTCTTATGGTCCGCGGGAGCCCCAATCCCAGTCTATATGAAAAACGCATTTAAATTTCCAGGAATATATAACAGACAATATTATTTTTTGATATATTTCAAATAAAACTGTTTTTTATCTCCTTTTATATTTATGTCCTCATATTTTTTTTATCTTCCACTATGCTTATGGTCCACAGAAGCCCCAATCCCAGTCTATATGAAAAATGCATTTAAATTTCCAGGAATATGTAACTTTTATCTTCCACTATGCTTATGGTCCGCGGAAGCCCCAATCCCAGTCTATATGACAAACACATTTAAATTTCCAGGAATATGTAACAGACAATATTATTTTTTGATATATTTCAAATTAAAGTGTTTTTTATCTCCTTTTATATTTATGTCGTCATAAATTTTTATCTTCCACTATTCTGAATGTCAAGAAATTGTATTTATTTAATTTGAATATAACTTTTTTTTTCCTACCACATATACAGACAAAATACACAAAAAATTTCAACATAGAAAAATAGATTATATACTTTCAAAAAATAAATGGGACTCTAGAGGCCACGTGTCATTTATTGCATGGATACCACATGTGCTTCATGCTGCTTGCCACATCTCCGCTGCAGTTTCCATCTACCTCTGCAACTTTTTCCCATCCTTGTGCATTTATTCCCAATTCAACCCGACAGGGACTATGCTGCCACACAACACTTGTTAACTTGGTTTTTGTGGTACCTTTTCTCCTAATTTTCAAAAAAGAGAGTAAAAGAACATAAATATAAACTATTACAAAAACTTTACAATTGGATTATTTATCTATTACAAGTTGTTTATATCACTTTAAAATAATGATTTTCTTCAAAACTAAATTTTCATATAGAGGGAAAAAAACATTGAAATTATCGATCATTGACCATTCATTCTTCCAAAAACAATGGATACCAAAGATCAAGGAGTGATTAATAAGATATTTGATGACATTA
>JASDQU010365909.1:0-11578 GCA_032191745.1 Picea mariana
ACTTGGTAGGACTTCATGTTTAACAACATCCTTCATTTCTCTAAATACCACATCTCGGCTATACACTACCTTCTTAGTTTCTGGGTTCCAAAGCTTATAAACTTTGAGACCATCTTTGTATCCAATAAAGATACACTTTTCGGCCTTCTTATCTAGCTTACTCTTGTTTTCCTTTGGAACATGAACATATGCATCACAGCCAAATTACTTGAGATGTGTGAGAGAAGGTTCCTTACCAGTCCATACCTCTTTTGGAGTCTTGTCAACCAATGCTGATGAGGGTGATATGTTGACCAGGTAACATGCAGTACCCACTACCTCTACCCAGAATTATTTCCCTAGCCCGACACCACTGAGCATGCACCTTGCTTTTTCCATCAGCGTCATGTTCATCCTTTCTGCAACTCCATTCTACTGAGTTGTATATAGAGTAGTCTTCAGCCTTTCTATACTGCACTTCTTATAGAATTCTTCAAATTCATTCCCGCAGAACTCTCTGCCATTATCTGTCCTTATCACCTTAATTCTTTTCTTTGTTTGATTCTCAACAAGAGCCTTAAACTCTTTAAACCTATCAAAGACTTTAGATTTCTTCCTGAGGAAATATATCCAAGTATTCCTCGGGAATTCATCTATAAATGAGACATAGTACATAGATTTTCCTAATGATGGGACTGACACAGGTCCAAAAACATCACTGTGAACTAGTTGTAAGATTCCTTCTGCCATCACTGTGAACTAGTTGTAAGATTCCTTCTGCCCTCTTTGCACGAGAGGAGAATCATACCCAATTCTTCTTCCCATATATACAATGTTCATAGAAATCAAAATCTAGAGAGCAATTAGACATACCTTCAACCATACCTTTACTGTGTAGTAGTCGAAAACCCTTCTCTTCGATATGCCCCAATCTTTGATGCCACAACATAGCCTTTTCTCTAGAGACTATAGGAGTTATTTCTTCTTCAACTCCAATATCAGGAACAATGGAACTATTATGCCCATCACTAATAGTGCTTCCTTCCATCTTATACAGAGTTCCAAACCAAACTCATTTCAACAACACCATTGCTCCTCGAAACATCCTGTAGGTTTCCTTTTCAAATATTGTTTTTACCCCTGCATCGTCCATTTTTCTTACAAAAATCAAATTTCTGGCCAAACCTGGGATGTGCAGAACACCAGGAAGTGTTCTAATCCTTCCATATATGAGCCTCAACTTGACTCTTCCTTGTGCTATGATTCTGGTTGTCGAAATCATCATCTAAGAAAACATTACCTCCATCATACCTTTCATATTCGAAGAACCACTCCCTATGGGGAGTCATATGAAAGGATGCATTGAATTCAACCAACCATGAATCATGATATGTATTAGTGCTTGAAGAAGCCAAGTACACATCCCCTCCTTCTTCCTTGGAGGTCTGTTCTTCTGTAGAATGAGATTCTTCAGATCCCTTCTTTTTCTCAACCTTAGATCTACATTGCTTCTTCCAGTGCCCTTCTTTTCCACATCTCCATCATACCCTTACAAACTTTCCAGGAGATTTATATCTACCCTTAGACTTAGATCTCCCACTTAATAAATTAGATCTATTCCTTTCCCAGGAACGTCCTCTTGAAAATAATGCATCTGTGCTCTGTCCTTCCATATTATTTCATCTCATCTTCTCCGACAACAAGGATGATACCACTTCTTCAAACTTCAAGGAAGTTGTATTACTACCTATGGCCACAACTAGACCATCCCAGGAGTCTGGTAAAGAATACAATAAAATGATACATTTATCTTCATCTAAAATTTTAATCTCAATAGATACTAACTGACTTACCACAATATTGAAGGTGTTCAAATTCTCTACCACCGAGTCTCCATCTCTCATCCTCAGGTTATATAGCTTCTTTCTTAGGAGTAGTTTATTTACTAGGGACTTAGACTGATACAACTTCCCCAACTTTTCCCATAAATCCTTGGTTGTAGCTTCCTTTGACACATTCAGTAATATTGAATCAGAGAGACAAAGTTAGATTGTGCTCTTTGCCTTCCAATCCAACTTTTTCCAGTCATCTGTTGAAGTTCATGTAGGTGCAGTACTTGGATCTACCGTGATCCACTGATCTATACCCACCAATAGATATTCCATCTTGAGCTTTCACAACTCAAAACGTTTCCCATTAAACTTCTCGATCTCCAGCTTTGAATTGCTTGCCATTTCTTTTCACCTAAAAAATCAATACCATAGATCTCCCATTGTAACAAGGCTTATCACAGTCCCGAGCCAAACCCTTGACCACAAAAGCGTCCCCCTGAAGCCAATAAATCTCTGATACCAAATGTAAATTCTAACCTTGTACAATATCTACTGCAAACATATATTCAGTAAAAGAACATAAAAGATACAATGGAAAATACACACATTACACAAATATTTTCCCCTGGAAACCCAAACTGGGAATACCATAATATTATATATTCATTCATATGTTACATTTTTTACAATACAATATACATATAGGAGCCAGTGACATCCAAAACCCTAACCCAATGGCCTGGATTAGTCCACAACCCTAATTCCTTAACTAGAAATAGAAAACCATTGGCAAAAACCATGTGCCAAAAAACCAACTAAATATGTGACACGTTTCTCGAGGCATGTGACACTACTACTCGTGTAAATAATATAACACATACCCAACAATTGGCTCTCACTCGCTCAGAATGGTTTGATCGGATCTCACTCGCATCGATGAAATGGAGAATTTTATATTGACATTATATGAAAACCATGTATATTAACTATATCTTCTCCTTTTCATTATTTTCAAGCCATAAAATCTCCCTTCTAATTTTGAATCTATCACCTATCAAGAGGTGGAAGACCATGCCACACTTAATGGGGTGTGACATTTTTGTGACTTAACAACCATTATGCAATTCCTTATTCAAACATGCCCCTTAGAGGTGTGCTAGTCCACAAGGGGAAAATGATCCACTTAGGGTAATTTCATCCTAATGGAGACAATACAAATGCCCCAATTTCATCGATCTAGCAAGGCCCCATTGACAACCCAGAGAATAGTAATTATCCATTCTAGCTATAAGTATAACTATACATGTATTTGAACTTAGTTGATCATAGAGATTCCTTTTCCAGTTCAATATGGAGGAGATGTGTAATGTGACATAACGCTAAATTCATTGTACATCGATCAAATATAATAGTTACAAAAACACAAAAATGTGTGAAGTTGGGCCCGATTCACATTATAAACTAGTTTAGATGCATGTTAACCTGGAATCAATCAATAATTGAGAGGTTTCAACTAATTTGAGATGAAAACCTCTTTTAGAGTGAAAAAACCTGAGTAAAGTTTTGTATGTCAGGGGATTTGATCCCTCTTGACACTTGATAAATCCTAGGATATAAAGATAAATCTAGGTTTCTTAACAATAAAAACACTATTGTGATAGATAATAACCAAGTTATTTATCATTTAATATTGTTTTATTAGGATATTTATCCGAACCAACAACAATGCCATTATTGAAATAATCTATCCTAGATAACCAAAGAAGACACTTTTCCTATGCTTGATCCTAGATAACAACAAACACATTGTTTCAATGATCAATTCTAGCAAATATTGACACTATTGCAATAGTTTATCCTAGAGAGAAAAAATGATAAACTAAATTTGCTTTTCTTAGGTGGACAAGGTCCTGGTCCCAAACTTTATTTATATAGGTAATTATTAATGTGAAGCATGCCTATATAATGAGTAACCACCATTGGATATTTTTCCAACATATATAAATGTCATAAACATCGACAATTTCAAAATCCATAGAAGGTGTTTATTCCTTTGTGGAGTAAGGATCATCCTCATAGCAATGTCATGGAAAAAATAATTCCACTAATGTCTTCCTTTTTCATTGATGAATTGTCATGAGCACTGAAAACAATTATGTGCATAGAATATATTCATGTTCATCATATTATAATTTTATATGTGTTGCATTCACATGGAAAATCCAAGACCTAAAATGTAGATGGAATCTTGATTTAAAAGTAGGACAATGAATAATTATATAACATAACTCTTGAATGAATGGTTTATTCATCAAGCATCAGAATAAAGGTTCTTGATTGTTGTTATTAGGATTAGATGATTTATTCCTAAAAGTATAAAGACATAATACTCACTTATACAAAGCAATGGTTGTGTTAAGGAATGGTTTGGTACCAATTTGCATTAAAACAATGAAGATCCTTATTAGAAATGACATAGGATTTTAAGTGGTCTAGATGAATTCTACAATTTATTACACTAATAATATGGTATCTACAAAAACCACAAAGATGAATATGAAGAACTGATTTTGTAGAAATTGTAGGAAATTTTCAAGAAGAAATATATTGCCTTGCAAGAATCTCATGATCGATTTCCTAAACAATCAAATGCCTTAAAACTATTGCTTCTCTATTGTGAACACAAATGGAATATTGAAGGATTATATAGAGACAACCAATACCTCATCGGAGGAAGAAAATTCCCTCTTTTAGACTAAGTTCATGACCTAACCTCAATAAATATTTATGGACTATATCACAAGTTTGTCAAAACACACTAATACTCGATAGAAAAGTACTTGAAAAATTGCACAAACTTCGTCGGTTATTTGATCTTATCTTTGACTTTTTCTCTCATTTAATTTATTGACCATATTCCATTTATTGGCCACCCAGTTACAGACCATTAACTTATGTGGGTATAATATGAGTAATATTTGAGTCTTTAAAACCTCCCATACCATTAAGGCATGCATCTAGTGCAACCATGTAAAATTTCAATGACTACAGGAAAAGTTTGAGAAACTTTCAATGTTGGCCCCATTAATTGGTCACTTTGTGGGGTCGACGAGAATCAACACTTATTCTAGTAATCAACACTAGTCATGTGCCTATATCTAATTGGTCTTCTCTTTGGTCACCTTTTCCTTCTCAGTTCTCAGATGGCCATGTCTTCTTTGACCCCTTTTCATGACCTAGCCTTGATAAATATTTATGGACTATATCACAAGTTTGTCAAAATTACACATTAATACTCGATAGGAAAGTACTCAAAAAATTGCACAAGCTTCGTTGATTATTTGATCGTATCTTTGATTTTGGCTCTCATCTAAGCTATTGACCATATTCCACTAGGGGTTATATCATCATGTCTAAACAAAATTTATAGATGGAGTATGTATGGAGTGACTTGCACCACCAAGGTGTATCTAAGCATCTAAAGTAAGAACATCATGGTTCATCAATATGGCATCATGTCACGATTGGAGAATATAAAGGAGAGAGACTAGAACTAGTCAGAGATTTATAAAAAAAATTGTGTAGATAGGTACATGATACCATTTGTTGGTGCATGGTTGGAGACCATGGTTCTCAAAGTTTTCCAACAAAGGAACCATTGTAGTCTTGAGAACTGACATATTCAACCTTCCACAAGGGAAGGAGGTCTCACCCGAAGCACTGTCGAGACTTATATGAAATGAAGTGAGTTCGAAGAGAATATGCTTCCCTTTCCGTGACCTGATCTAAAATTTCGTCACTAAAAGGAGTTGAAAATGGGTCATAAACAAAGGAAGAGTTCAATATCCTATAGTAAACACAAACCTTGATATCCTCCATACCCGTTTTACTCTAAATGACTGTTACAATAGAAAAAATCTCTATGGCCAAGGGTAAACTACAACAGACAGGTATGCCTATAGAAATCAACTCGATTCCAACATATGCTATATAAACTATTGTGCAATATAAGAAAGAGGCCTACCTCAATCCAATGTTTGATGATGTTCCACTGTTGAGCACTTTGACCCAAAGCTTTATACCTACAAGAATTTCTCAACAAATGAGCAGAGAAAGTACATAGTGATGATATAAAAGGGGTTAGCACATCAAATAGCATAATCCATCAATAAACATTACAAACACGCCCATGGATAATAATCATATATTTGCAAGATACCAATAGGACGAGAAAGGAGTATTTCTTTTAATAATTGATCAGCATAAGTGACAACATTACAGACTTCCATGTCGGCACGGTTCGAAACCAATAAACTGAGTTCCTTCCAAATGGGTCTCCACCACTTCAATCCTCCACCAAAGGCAAGCTCATAGGAAAGAGACAACGAATTCCTCTCAACAATAGGGAAAGAGCTTGGGGGTTGAACACTATGTTTAGACTTGAAGGACAAAGGGATGCAGACTCAATATGAAGTAATTTCTCCAGAGTAACTTTTCTCTCAAAGTTGAATGCTTTCTCCTCTTTTCCATAACTCGAAATTGTGCTCTTATAGCCTTCAGAATGCAACTAAAGGGATGAGTTAGAACGTTTCCAGTATATGGAAGGCCAAGGATCAGAGATCTTCTATCATGACATGGAAATCCGACCTCATTTTGTATTTTCTGGCACAAATCCTGATATACGTGAGTTGTAGTGGAGTAGCAAGCGTATACGCATCTTGTATAACTAATAGGGAGCGTATATGTGGAAAAATGTATATTTTTAGCTCTGGATTCATCAAAAAGGGATGATAAGTCTACATAGGGAAATGGAAAAAGGCCCTCTATACAAGATATCAATGGTGAGGCAAATCTTGCTATAACAATGAAAATCAAGATGATCCACTCAGCATCATCCACAGAGGAATATCAACCCAGCTGCAAGCATGTGATCAATCATTTTCTTGACCTTTTCTTTGAATATAGGGTTTGGATGGTATCGTCGATGCTTAACATGTTTCACGTCAGGATTTAATTCAATTCTCATTTCTCCTAGATCTCCATTAATTCCCTTTAGCTATGAGAAGTTGGTGGGGAATAGTTCCTCATATTCCCTCAACAAGGAGTTAATTTCAATCATGGTTTGTTTGTCCCAATAATCCCCTATAAATGACATCTTGGGATGCTTCGTACTACCTGTATTAACCTTGTGCAACTTTAGAGGGTTAGTGTATGAGCTACTAGATTCAAGAGAAATGGAATCCTAAATAGTCCTAGTTCCTTTGGGTTCATTAAAGTACATATGCCTAAGGTATTATAAGTCTTTAGGATCATCTAGGGAAGTATCAACCTTACTATAGTAAATAGGTAGTTTCACAATGGAATGATTTGTTGGTTCAATAGATTTGCATCTAGTGAGTTTGGGGGAATTTCCTGTAAAAGAGAAATCATTGAAAAGTTTATGTTGAAGGACATCCCAGTAGTGGATTTTCCTTCGGGTTTCTTCATGTATATACCAGGATGTGAGGATTGGTTCGAGTTAATGAACAAGCTAGTGTACAAAAAAACCTTGGGGAAATTGCACAGTTTTCAATACTATAACATAGATCACAACATGCTCATGTGGATTTGAATATCCATCATATGTGTCAAGGGTAATAAAAATATCTTCAGTTTCTATTCTCGATTGTCTTGACTAACTTCGAAAGGAGGGATAAATTAGTGTTGTAGGGAAATATTGATATCCTCACATGAAGGCAGGTTACTTTTTTGGGTGGCCCACCAACGAGTTGGGGAGGATCACAAAACTATATCAAGTTTCGAAATCCTCTATTACACCCAAACATTTTCTTCCATTTTGACCATAAAAGTGCATAAATCCAAGAGCCTGTCATATATTGGATGCTCAGGAAGTTCAGTTCCAATCCACCTAGCTGCTCGAATAGTGGCACATTTTCTTGAGAATTTTTTGTATCATCCCTACTGCTAGTTTCTGAAAACTTCCTCTGAATCTTCCCTGGCAGACTAAATACTTCACCAACCGACTGAATGATATGCGGTAAGATTAATGTAGTTTGCACAATTTTCTTTAGTCAAAGTATACAAATGATCCAATACATTAGGTTCCATGTTATCTTATGAGGGTCCGGTGTATCATGGCCCTAGGTATAGATCTAAAGGTTGAACCACTTTCATACCATCCACTTCAAAGGTCATGGATTCCTTCTTCAGGTTGATCACAACATAATTTTTGTATTCCCAATCAATTTTAAGAAAGGATGGATATGGATATTCCCCCCCCATGATTTCAATGATCTTGAATTCTACAATAGTCTTGACTCCGACTATATCTACTTCTGCATTTTCTATCCTCCCTACTAGATAAATACAATATTGGTTTTCCATGCGCAACTGAATTGGGGAATAGAACAACATGGTTTTTTCCATAGCTTCCCATGGTTTCTTTGATAGTATATTAACATTTGATCCCAAATCCATCATGGTATTGTTAATTTTATAACCATCAATATGGTCATTTAGTTTGAACTCACGTCCCAAACTCTTCTTTCATCTCTATATTCGTCCTTCATTCCTCTTGGGAAGATTAAAAACTATAGATCCCTCTACATTTCCATCAACTCCCAGAGCTATGATAATGGTGTTCAAAAACTTCTAAGTAAGGTGTTCATCATTTAGGATATCATAAAAGAGTCACAATCATAAGAAAATAGTGTCGTTTGACTCATACGATGGGCCCTTGGATGGGACCAACTTTTCTGCAACTGGAAAGGGAGGGGTATAGCTTGGATTCACAACTTTTGGTATCATAGAGTTAGACATTTGGAAGAACTATTCTACTGCATTCTAAAAACATTCCTTTTATTGTACAGGATCATATGGGAGTTTAGGAACTACCTTTTGAATGTGAGCTCGATTAAGATGTTCAACATCGACGCCAGTCTTTGCAACTCCCCTTGTTATAGCATGAATGTTGAACTGTCTCTCATCCACAATTGGTGTAGGTTCCCATTTTATCAAATTGGATCCCCTTTTTATTGCACTATATTCCCAATGTGCGATCAAGTCAGGACAATCCTCATTAGTATGGGTATTGTTTCAATAGTTTTTGCACCATGGTCTCCTCATATGTGGGTAGTCTCTTGCAAGGTGTCCCTATTTGTCATAATTATAGCAGTGAGTGGGTCCTATGATGCCATCTTGTCCTCCTCTAAAATATCGTTCACCTCTGTGACCTCGTCCAAATCCTTGAGGAGCTTCATCAATCCTAAGGGCATAGCAGTCTAATTTTTCTGCAAGAGCATCTAAATCATGATATTTCTTGACGATATGGGTAGTCAACCTGCAAAATTCACAGTACAATGTATTTGGGACAGACATAGATTTATGTAATATGGGGAAGTGTCTCATAGAATGTCCATGGTGTCTTAAAATCTCACAATACTCGCTAGGTTGACCCCCTTGCTGAGTCGAGAAGGCCTAGAATTGCACAGGTGCATGGAATGGTGTTGCAGTCACAACTTTCTCAACACCACCTGATGGTTTGAATGGTGGTGGAGGCATAGGGTGTCTCACAACTCCTCCATCCCACGATCTTGGATAGTCTGTCATCGTATGACCTTCGGTGTAGAAACCTATGCACCAAACCTTTAGTTGACCTCCTTTACGTTGGGCCAAATCCTGAATTTTCTCAGTCAATGCAAAAATATGTCCCTCAAGTTGCGCAAGATTGTTATCCTCGGTAGGTTGCATCATGTGAAAGATCCCAGGGTAGCCTACCATTGCTTCAATTTTCATGGCCTATTCTAATGCTTCACCCAAAGTGGAGAGTCTTTTTTGATCTAGAGGAATCTGAGTCAAAGGAAAGAGCCCCTAAACAAACCATTCATGTTAATGATTCTCAAAAATTAGGTTTTATATCTTCCCAATTACATCTTTGAATTGTTCGTTGTACTCCCAAGCAGACTCCCCTCCTTTTTGCTTAACCTCCTGCAACTTAGAGAGGTCCTACTATTCAAATTGAGGTAGGCAAAAATCTGCAATAAATCTATGTTTTAACTAAGAAATATTAAAGGGTTGTCTTGGAGGAGTCCCTTGAGGATTCCCAAGATCGATGGACTTCATATACCATTTTAATGCTCTACCTCTCAATGTGGTCTTGAATTCGACTAGTCTATTGGCATCTAAATTTCCATGGTACCTCAATATAGCCTCACATAAGAACCAATGTTGTTCTACATCCTCATCCCCTTTACCCAAGAATTTTGAGTATCGAGTGAGTGAGCTGACATGTTGAGTTCCCATAGGAGAATTGGGGGATCCTATCAATATAAATCATGATGGTCCCGACTGTATTAGAGTTGAAGAACTTTATGCACTTTTGCTACTACTATAATTCAAACCTATTATATTATAACTGTGAGAAAAAATAAAAATTATTGTGGGATTTGATGTAGAATTTACCATATTTGTAGAAGGCACTGAGGGGGTGGCTAATCCAAGGCACTAAGGAGGGGGTTATCCAAGATGGGTAGAATTTACCATATTTTTAGAAGGTCCTAAGGGTGGGTCATGTAGATGTGAAACATTGTACCATTTTCTTGACAAGACTCAACATATTTATGTGTAGAAAGACTTGAGTCTCCTGCATATCCTTCAAGGGTTATGAATAATTATTGTTCTCTTGAATCAACGTTGTTAATGTCCTTTAAATAGGTTGATAGAGTCTGAGTTTGAATATGATATGTTGTAGGATCAAAGTTATACCTTGGACTTATAGAGACCATGGCATTATTTCTTAGGTATGAGTGAATTTGTGACTATATGAGTTTTATGGCTCAATTTCAATAAATAACGATTAAATAGGGTCTTATCATAAGGTTTTGAGTCATGTCAAATAAAACACCTTGTCAGTTTGTGTCCAACTTGTCTTAAAATGATATGGGTTGGCATGTCATTAAAATTTTATGATGAGGGGTCATGTGAGTCATTCAAAGTCATGTGTGGTCAATTCATATCATGTACAAGAATCTCATGTGATCAAATCTCCTTTTGGATTGTGACATCACCAAGTGACAACTCATTGCACAAGTTCGTTGCGTAAGTTATTGAATCATCCAATGGTGCACCCAAAGATCACAAAGGTTAGTTTAATTGCTTTTTTGGCTCAAACTAAGTTCATTCTTCATGAAAGTATTTTTTTTCATTGACCTGACCCATTTTCATTTGACAAACCCTAAAGTATTAGCATGGTGCATAAGTTTTCATAGTCATTGTGCAACTATCCTAGTTATGTTTTGGGCACCGAAATGAGGTTTTTCTTGTCAGTTTTTGAATTAGAAATTTTATCAATTAGAGGATTATGGAACAACCATTATGAGTGCATCAACATGAGCATGATATTAAACAACTTGTCATTTGGTTTCCATTTTGTAATTTTGACTGTAATGACCCTTTTCTTATTACTGTAAATAATTTCATAAATAATCTGAAACACTAGCTAAATTATCATTAATTATGATATAACCTTAATTTGATTACAAGTTATTAATTAATTATTTTGGATTATACTTAAGCTGAAATATGATTTAATCCCTTGATTAAGGGTTAATGAAGGTGTAATTATTAAATGAGACATTAAATGGTTTAGTATTAGATTAGTGGTTAGTGATTAATTGATTATTAGTTAAAGTAATTGATTGATGTATTAAAAAAGGGGAAAATAAAAATATAAGTTTAAATGGGTTACGTATCCCATAAGGGATAACGTG
>JASDQU010365913.1:0-11578 GCA_032191745.1 Picea mariana
GACTCCATTAACCCAAGGCACTAGTCTAGAAGTAATCTTGAGCTTGTTCATGTTTCAAATCTCTTTCAAACACCTTTTACTTGAAAACCCTAACTAACCTAGCGACTAACCCTAGTTGTTTACTAACCCTAACCCTAGAGGTGACGTCCTAACCTATTTTACTCTTGTTTGCTCTAAAAAGTTGCGGCCAAGTCTCCTCTAGGTGGCCATAAAGGTTTTACACTTTTCCATTGGTTAATTTTGCAAAACGTTACCTTTTTGGTCTCTCTAACTGATTTGTTTTAGGGCTGACATCATAGTGACAGCAGCAGATTTATGGGTGACGTCACACTTGATTTGATCTATTGTTTGGCTTGAACGTTGTGACCTCTATCACCTTGCTTTGAAAGACATTGAGTTAGTAATTGCATTTATAAGCTTATTGAAGAAAACGTTCCACTCATTGTCTTAAATTTGACCTAAATTAATGCTTGACGTCACACCTATAGCAGCAACAATATAGGTGACGCAGCAACAGTATCTATATGAGCTGATTTGAGATTTTCATTGCATTGTGATATAATACAAGGATCTAATTTTGCACATTGAATGCTATTATCTCTTATGCATTTATTGAAGAAGTGATATAAGTCATTTGTCTTTGTTTAGCCATCATTGACTTCGTCAATAATAGCATTTGATCATTGCTCATGTATATATTTGAAGATAGTCATTAATAATTGTGAAGTACTAACCCACTGCAAGCACATTTTCTAGCTTTGTTTGTCTTGTCTCGCAAACAGGTGCCATCCAGTGAAAGACATTCTTCTTGACTATCTCATCTTTGGCAGTAATCTGTGAAAGGGAACCTCTTACTTTGATCCATCTTACCTTTAGCCCTTCATTAATCCAGATTGCTTAGGGACGTCTCCCTTGGACTAGCCATCCTAAATAGAAAGAGCTCCCCATCGAGGTGACAGTGGGTGGGGAAGCTCCTGTTACGCCGGTTTTAAGCCTTGACTCAATCTGCCTAAACCCTTCCTACAAACCGTGCGATAACAGTGCTCACACATTAGGCTCTGAACCACATTAGACCATATAAAAATAACCACAATAATGGATGCAACAATGTGAAAAGGAGTACACATTCCAATTGATGCACAAGAGAATAATATCAATAATACTAAGGTGTAAAAGATCAGAAAAATGTAACCAAAGTGCTAGTGAACTCCAACTAGGCATCATGTACCACCAACAATGTTTGACCATATCACCTCATCTAGCCATTTGATAACTAGAACAACAAAGGAATAAAACCATGTCAAGTTCTATCTCCACCGTGAATAAGATATACACTCAAAATATCACCACAAGGCTGAATACATCATAACTGGAAATCTTGCTGAGCTCTAGGGGCATCATATAACTGTATGTGCTAGCAGCCACTCTCCTCTAAACAATGCGCAGCCATCGCTGAGACAATGGTCAGAACAAGCCATAAGGGAAGTGCTAGAGAGAGTGTACGCATCCATAATAGTGGCCCTCGATCTGATCAATCATCCATCAATATCATCTGCAAGTATCTGCCACAAGTGATGAAATGCATAAGGTAACCTTCATACAGCATAAAGGGTAACAGATAAGAGGTGGTGAATGTGTATGTCTCCTTGGGGGGGGGTGAAGGTGTGAGTATTTTACCACCCAAATGTATGTGTGTGTCCACACGTGCACACACACACCTTCACCCCCCAACGGTAGGGTCAGTGAAGATATGTGTGGATGGGTAAAGATGTGTGTGGGTGTGTGTTTCAAGCCTTCAACCCCTGAAGGTGTGTGGGGGAAGGGGAGAAGGGTGTTGGTGTGTGTGTTATATCCCCAGAATGTGTGTGTTTCACACACTTTCACCCCCCAAGAGGTGTATGTGTGTGTTTCACCCCCCAAAGGTGTCTGTGTGTGCGTGAAACCAAAGGTGTGTGCATGTGTGACACACACACCCCTTCAATCTTGGGAGCCACCCCACCCCGCGAGAGGGTTTCACTCACACACACACACACACCTTCACCCCTTGGAACGGTGTTCGGGGGTGAAACACACACAAACACTCCACCATCCACCCTCCTCAAGGGCACACACACACCTGGTGTATGTTTGTGTTGTAGTAAGAACGAGAAAAATAATTACAAATACAACAAAAAAAATTCAGACAAACTAATGCTGTGTGAATGCTTATCATATTTGCAGTTGTTTTCACACATAGTTTTACAGATAATTTATAAATTACATATATACATGGGAACATAGAAAGAAATCTTAAAATTATGATCATAAACTTTCATTGGAGAGATTTTCTACTGTGATAGATGTAGTGCAAGTGAAAAGAAGTACAAACAAATCAACCACTCACTAAGAAGTAGCTGGGTGACAATAGACAATGCCTGCACTTTATTCCCTTCATTTTTTCTATTTTCTATCTCAGCACGCTTCGTGTTTGAAGTGATCAAGTATTACCTCATTCTTTGCAGCAACATCCTTTTTGCTTCCCTCCATTGGCTTCAATGCAAGTTCTAAATAATCTTGAGGTGTTATTCTTTTACCATCTTCATGTAATTCTAAATAAAAATCCTGTAACCATTAATAGTACAAGTTGTTTTTGGCAACTAAAGGTTAGTCCTTGATAATATCTATATAGCCACACTGCATAAAGACAATCAAAATTAACAGCATCAAATATTTAGAATGATAGTGCAATGTCAGATAGTGAAAGCAGCAATACAAGAACATTCTTGTTTCAGCAAGCATATTGATGACTCCTGCCCTCTCTACCTTTATGTTTCAAAAGTTCCCCATTTAAGAGGCAGCATTGATACATGAAGCTTCTGTAATTCAGATTGTAAAACAAGAAATAGCTGAGATGATTCACTCACTCGTAAAAGCCACAGAAAGATGGGAGAATATTGTCCTAAATCTGCAGTAGTTTGACTCTCTGATGCCCTAACTCGAATAAGCTTTGTCATCTTTGTAACAAGAGACAACCGATCTAGAGCAGCTTCATCAATACCCCCCATCTGAGAGTCAATTGATCATCAACGTTTTTCTGATGCTGTCAAGTTCAACATATACATCCCAACTAGACTTTTTTGAAAGCTTAAAAAATGCCATACCAAATGAAAAATAATAAGTCCAGCTTTTAGCTATTGGAAAAAATAAGAAATAAATCTCAATTTAAATGACAAGTGGGATTTTGCACCTTTTTAATGTGATAAATAAAGAATATTAAAATTAAAAATAAAGCAGAAATTGAGATCTAATCAAGTCGCCTATGCTGAGTCACAAATTTTAACTTGTAAAAGAAAAGGTAGCTAAAAGATTGAGAACGAACCTGATTATAAATAAACATGCTTGACAACAGGACTGCCAAGGAAAAAATCTGTGTACTATATGTACCCTGCAATAAAATTATGTAAAGATATAATGAACAAGAAGGCATATAGAAGCATATATGCAACCCTCTCTAAATTTCTTTCTGAAAATGATTCTTACAAACTACTAAAGGACAAATCATGGCAAAAATCAGAAATATGAATGATAGCGCAAACCTTTTCTCACTTGTTTTTTGAAAAGGTAACTTACATAAAAGGATAGATCAATATTCAAAACCTCCACCATGGTAGATTAGAAATAAAAAACATAGCAAACCTACTCATTTTTATCACAAACCTTGTTATCCTAACCATTTCAATATTCAAAATCTGACCATTGTAAAGAAAGAAATAGAAGCGATACCTTACAAGCCCAATTTTTCTCCCATGCCTCCTTATTGTACAAATTCCTTAAAAATATTTAACATAGAAACTTCTAACATGGGGCTTTTGGACTGTACCAAATGTGTTAAGAAACTTCTCGGAAATTTCCCTTAGATGTTTCCTGTATGGAAACAACTGGAAACTGTTTCCTAGAAATTTCCTGGCACATTTGAGAAAACAAAAGGTAAACAAATGCCATACCCAAGTAATTGTACCTAGAAAACCAATTATAAATGCAAAACTCATGGTGTTAAACTTAGTTAACTAGAGCTTGGATATAAATAAAAGAGGTCAGATTAATTTAAGAAGGCCCTCGCTTGGACAATATTAAAAGTTTACTACTGAAGTCAGCAAGAAATGATTTATCATTCAATTGAGGGGGCTCCCATTGGTGTATTAACTAAGTTTGTACTATGTTGTCTAGGAGACTGGTGAAAACCATTACAAGATCTATATTACCCCATTATTTGCTCCATTTTCATCTCTTGAGTCTTATCTCTAAATAGATGTGAACAATAGTGCCCTATTACTAGGGTTTAAAGGAAAAAGTTGCAGTGACCTTCTTTTTGGTTGCAAGGCCCCTTTTAAGGACTTTACATAATGCATTGATTTTTCAAAGTTTCAGCCAGCAGCCTGTTATCACGCAAAACTGCACTAGCAGACCTGCCTAATAATTATAGGCAATCTAGCCTTGTCACCATTAGATCTCTCTCCATTCATATTGGTGCTTTTCTAGTCTCAAGGGAGTGTCCCTAGGGGTTATACACTGTTATCAAACTAATCCATCTACATAACAATCCAATTGATTAGCACATGTTACCCACCAAGTTGCACTAGGATGGACTTGCAGTTGAGCCGCCAAAGTTGAACAAGTAATTGTTCAAATTCAGAGTTCAAAAGTCCAGCCGGCCATCATGGCCCCTCTTTTCTTCTTCTTCTTCTATACGGCATTTCCATACCCCCTATGGAGCATTGTAATAAGATGAGATTGCATGATGAACTCTGTAAAAGACCTAAGACAGAATCATGAATACATTACTCTAGAGTGTTTTTTTTACTTTTTAATTATATCTTGCAGTCATTGGTAGCGAGTAATAATTTATAAGTTTTTTCACTCAATTACCTCCAAAGCTGGAGTAGGTATTGATGGTGAGGCCTTAGTGTTTTTGTCTAAGTCTAGTGTCTAATGTATATTACCATGTTAGTCATCATTTTTTAGTCACATGGAAACTACGCTAAGTCCACCCTAAGATTTTTTTTTAATGTTTTCAGTTAATAAAAATTTCCCGCAAATCAAGAAATTTTAATTTTAATTGATGAATAAGTTTAAAAAGTGGTACTAGGAGGCATTATATGCCTTGGGGGTATTCATTTTCACACTCAGAATACCCACTTTACCTAAGTATTACCTTTTTGAGGGGAAAAGGTGATTATTTAATCACAAAAAAGTCATTTTCTCTCAAAAAGTCAATAAAAGGTCAAAAAATAAATAAAAAATCAGCAAGCCTTTAATTGAAGAAACATGTCGGGGACATGTTTTCCTTTGTCTAGAGTCTAAAGGCTTGTGTGGCGAGTTAACTAGAGGAGAAGGCGAGTTGTTGGGTTGATTTGGTAAGTAGGTGGATATCCCAAAGAGGAAGGTCTTACCTCTCCCTTGAGGTGGCGCACTTCCAAGTGAGGACATCAATCCCAAGGATTGACTCGCCCTCTTCTCCACCAAACTTCATGAGGTGGAAATCCACCACTCCCTCTTACATTGAGATGTGGAAAACCAAACTCTTCCTCTCATGCCACTCGCCCTCCCTCATGCAAATCATCCCTCAGACTTGTCATGCACTATTGCATTGAGATTCACGCCCTTTGGGCTATATAAACAAGTTGCCCCTCCTCATTGAGTTTAGTTGGAGCTTGGGGAAAGAAATTATGATTGTAATACTGCTATTTGTATACTCTTTTCAAGATTGAATAAAGAAAGACTTTGGAGGTCCATGGTGATTGTTCCCAATGTGTGGATGCTTGGATTTTATGCTTAAATATCGAGGTAACTTGTGTATTTGTTTCAATTTTGTATATCTATTCCATATAAGGCCTTTGAAAGTGTGTTATCAAACAGTAAAGTAAGATTTATTTAGCTAGATTGTTATCTAGATTTTACTAGATTTATGTATCTAAAGATTCTAAATTTGCATGCTTTTCCAATGAATTAACATGTTTCTTTGAGTTTTTTTTTTTATGTAGGATCTACCTTTTCTAACAGTGTTTGCAAAGTTTAAGCAAAGATTGAAAAGTTGCCCAATATTGGAGAAGTGATAGATTGGAGACTCATCCTTCACTCATTCCAAGGCTTTGATGAACAAGAATCCCTTTATCATTCACCAAAGGAGCCCATAGCCCAAAGGATTCAAGGCTTGAGCAATTTCTTTCTCTCTCAAACTCTTTTCAAAATTATAGTTTCTATTGGTTACTTGTTTGCATGCAAGCTCTTAGATCTAAAATCTAATTCCAAATCTAATATCTAAATTTGCATGCAAAGAAAAGTTAGATCTATTTCTCACTTTCAAAGTTTTATCTCAAGTTTAGATCTAGCATAGGAAAGGTTACTTTTAGCAAGATTTTTCTCCAAATTTCAAAGGGCTAAAAAGTAATTTCTTTCAAGTGCTTTCATTCCAATATTTGGTAAACATAAGTACCATTAGTTTGTTGTTCTAAAACAGAAAACTGAAGACCCTAAGGAGGCAAGCTTCCTAGCTTGTTTTCCTTAGTTCATTTTGGTTAGTTTAGAATAAGTTTTACTTAGTAATTTTTGGAAAAAAAATTGTACATTGTCTAACCCTTTTGCAGGTACTTTCTAAGGCTTTTGGAGCCTTTTTTAGCATACATACCTTGCTTTTTTTTGCAGATTTGCGGACAGCCAAGGGGAGATTCTGACAAAATTTCAAGATTTGGTCTATGCAGAACCCTCCAAGAGCATCCTTTCATCAATAAACCTTTCAAAAAGTTGTAAAGACTTGTGATCCCCCTTAATGAATGATCACAAGTCATCCTAAAAAATATCAGTGTAACCGATATTAATAAAATCTGTGGGCTACACAATGCCCAGTGTTCAATGATCAATCCCCCCTTGGGGATCGGTGTCTTCTTGTGTGATTGTTCATTTTGGTCCATTTTACTTATGCTCTCAAATCTCACTTAAAGAAGCTAAAATAAACCTTAAAATCAATCACAACATCACATAAGATTAGTTTAGATTTCCATTTCTTAGATTAATTTAGTTAGATTTCATTTTCATGGAATAAGATAGATTAGATTTCAATTTCTAGTTAGATTTCAATTTTTGCAATTTACTTTCACTTTTTCAAAGTTGGAAATAAACAATCCCCTCAGCGTCCCCTAGTATTGCTTTGACCCCTTGCGAGCCTAGCTTGATCTGGGGGACCCATTAGAACAAGGACTGGTCAGTGCAGAGTATTTTAATAGAACAATCCATTAGTTGTTATTGTTCAGTTGGAAAATGCATAGAGTTTGTGTGTGAAGTCAGATGGGCCTTCTCAAAACTAAGTTCTCCTCGTGTTGGACCTCCGACATTCTCTTGAACTTGTTTGTGAAGTCAGAGGGATACCCTCCCTATTGGACCTACAACAGAGTTCATCATCCAATCTGAGGGATAGCCTCTAAAGGGCCACATCTAGTCTAGATTTGTTTTCTTGGTATCACTTTGCACACATCTCACTTCCATAAGTGGCTTGCACTCACAACAACCACTTCACAATAAATCTAACAACTTAAGAACTCACTCTTAAAAATAAAATTTACAAGAGCATTGCAATACATTCTCATTTCTTACAGCAACAATCTTTACTTTTGGCACTGGTCTACATTTCAACAATTGCTTAACATTTCTTTTCAAACACTTTTATCTGCTCTCAAGTTATATCATTTATATGCAAGTATCTTGTATGCTTTATTTTTCTAGCATAAGCAATTTCCTTTGATGTGTCATATATGCTGCTAGTGTAGAGTTATTTATAAATTGCACTTGTTTTTAATAAAATCCTAGAATAATAATTGTGCTTAGTGTAAATAAGCCTTAGATTCTTTAATTAGGGACTACCCCCCTTGGCTTCGCTAGGAGTTGGCCTAGACAGAGGAGTCGAGGATCAAGTGACACAACCTTGACTCGAGACTTGCCCCCAAGGACAAACCTAGTGGATTGAATATTTATTCCATGTTACCCAAGGTGTGTATAAAGGTGGCAACATTTTTGGCACCGTTGTTGGGGATAAATCTTTCTATTCTCAGAATTCGACTTTTGGTTTTCCTTTTTGTTTTTACTTTGTCTTTGATGCTTGTTTTTTATCATAAATAGACTCGATCATCTGGTGACTCCACTTAATTTAAATTTGACAAAGTATTCTACAAGAAGGAATTCACAAGGCTTGGTTGATTTCATCCCTGAACCTAAAAAGGTTTATAGGAGGAGGTTAGCCAAACTTTCTTCTTGTAGAATCCTTGATCATCTTGTATTCGAGTTTGTTTCTAATATACACTTGCTTTTTAATAATTCTAGCTTAGAGTCTAATTTTTTTCAAGTAGAAATGGATGATTACTTTATTCCTCTTGATTTCTCTGCAATTAATGGTTATCCTCATGCTATTCCAGAAAAAGGCCATTGAAAAATTACCTTCTTTTCAACCTTCTTTTCAAGGAAATAATGCAGTTAGCGCCAATTCCCACCTTAAATCTTTCTCATCTTGTATTAATAAGTGGTGTAGTGGTGCAACTCACAACCATCAATATGTTAATATGGAATTTTTTGCCTTGTCCCTAGAAGAAGATACATTTGACGGGTTTTCTGGGTTAGATGACAACAAGTATGACACCATCAAGGATTTGATTGAAGCATTCACAGAGAGATGGGGTGATAAGAAAGAATATCGTCATTTGTTGGCTGCCCTCCAGAGTCCATAGTATAAAAAAGTATGAAAATGAAACCATGGAGGAATTTAACAAGAAATTTAATGATTTGACTTCAAGCCTTCACACTGATATTAAGCCTCTAGCTGCTTTTGTTCTCATTTATTACATTGAGGCCTTCAATGGTGAACTGAGACATCATCTTAGAGACAAAGAGCCAACAAATCTTAAGCTTGCCCAAGAAATGGCCATCAAAATTGATAGGAACATGCAATCCGATGGAAAGTCCAACCTTCTTGATTTCACAAGGGGTAACACTTCAAAAAAACATGAGCCCAAGGATAAAGAAGTTGCAACAGAAACCGAGGATCCTTTCAGTGACCCTCTGAAAGAGTTGACTGAAATGATAAAAGAATGGAATCTAACCATGCTACTCAACTTAATGCCATGCAGAATAGACTGATTGTCATGGAGAGATCTCAAGCTAATAGATTTCAACCTAGGACAAACAATGAAAGATGGCAGAGAAAGGGACCTCCCCAAGATCAAAGACCACCTAATCAGTTGGAAGCAACGAATATGGTGAATGAGGATGATCCTCCCTTTTGTAGAGCTTGCGAAGAGTTTCATGAGGAGTCTACTTGCCCTGTTTTTTGCCAAATCAATGAGAAAGGACTCCCTGAAACAAGCAACTTTGTTGGATATTCAAGACATTATGATTTCATCAACAATGTAGGCAAAACTTACACTGTCACAAAAAATCAATTGAAGAAAAATAAGGAGTTAAGTAAACAGTCAAAGGATTTGAAGGTTGACAATGTGACTAAGTTGTATGGTGAGAAGCCCACTCCAGAAAAAATCTTAGAGATGGCCAGATACAAGGGAGTGACATACCATAGGAAAAGGAATGATAGTGCAAACAAATCATATCAAAACATTCCTAAAGCAATCACTCCTCCAACTACAGATTTAAGTGTTGACTTGGGTAGTTGGATTGAAAATGCTAAGGTTTTGGTCCCTGTGTCAGAACTCATTAAGATCCCCTCACAGAAAGATAAGTTGTTAAAAGCTATTGAGGGGTCTAATGAAATAAGTTTTGTGAAGTATCAAGGGAAAATTGTTGAGAAGCCTAAAGAGTATCATGAAGATGTTCCTGTTGTTTTGCATAGTATGGATTGGACAAAGGAAGATCATCCACCTTTCTTTGTATCTTTGATGATAAATGATCTTGTGTTGCATAATTGTATGTATGACTCTGGTGCTTCATCCAACATCATGACCAAGAATGTCATGGAACGATTAAATCTAAAAACCATAAGACCTTATCACAATGTATGTGTTAAGGATTCTAGAGAGATTGAAATACATGGGATAACTGTGAATCTGCAAGTTAAGCTAAAAGCTCATCCTAATATCACTTTTCCAATGGATATACTAGTTATTGATCTGCCTAATGTATGGGGTATGCTTCTATGGGTATGCTTCTATATAGGAAGTGGGTTGCTACTATGGGAGGTTGTATTCAGATGGACTTGTCATATGAAACTATCCCTTCCTCTGAAAATTCATCCATCAGACTTCTGAGGGAAAAAGAGAGGAAGTTCCATGTTGAGGACCCTAAAGAACCCATGAATGAATTTATTTATCATGTAAGTGACATTGGGAGTTATGCAATATGTTCCAAATTTCTAACCCCTGTTAAAGAAAAATTCAAAGAAGAAAAAATCGATGAAGTCTGGAAAATGAATTTCGACGAGGCACACTCTAGATCAGGAAAAGGAGCAGGAATTGTTCTAACTTCTCCAACCAAGCAGTCATATAAATTTGCTTCCAAATTAGAATTTGATGCAACTAATAATGTGGCAGAGTATAAAGTGTTAATATTATGGTAGTTGCGCGAGGTATTTACCTCCACGTGTGAACCTGACGAGAATAGAAGACTCCGAAAAGCAAGAGAAAACCCTAATGAGTTGGCTAATAACCCTAGAAGTCTTGTCGGCTCAAGAAGATAATTAATATTAGGTTATTAGCCTCCAAGAGAAGAAGTCGACCAGAAATAATAATAATATACTGAAAAGACACATATCCAAAAGGAGAAGTCGGCCACAGCAAATCTGGCAGAACCACTATAAATACAGGGCGCCAGTTCTCATTTGATAGCATCTCAAAATTACAGTTCCCAGTTGGTGCGCACTGCAGTTCCCAGTTTGGTGCGCACATATGGAGGAGGGTTGCAGGTGCAGCTGCAGCAGCAGCTAGTTTTCAGTATTGGCTTGGACTATCTCTTAGCTAGGGTTTGGACTATCTGATCAGCTATTGTTGGTGCGCTATCCTTGGAGGAAGATGCGCTACACCTTGTTTGGCTATCTAGCCTAGGGTTTGCTTCTAGNGGTAAAATGAGCACACATTCTTCTATATTCTAATAGGTTATGGGCCCACACCTCCTTCATTCAGTCTAAACGCTGGAAGGAAACATAGCCGCTAGGATATTGAGCTCGCTGAGGAACTGCTGCTAGGGTTACTAGCAGAAGCAGCTTCCAAGACATTACCGCTAGGATTACTAGCAGGAGCAGTTGCAGAAACCATAAACCTCTTGTTGAAGCACCTTAAGTAAAGAGATTGACCTAATCTCTGGACAGATCAGTGCGCCCTAGACTAGTGCATCTCCTGATACTCTCAGCCAGCCAAGACATGAAGTTTGGATTTCTGGTCAAATCTAGGGTTTGACCAAGTCAAGCAGCCATGACGAACTCTATGAAGTCTAAGAACAAGTTAGATGGAGCCTCTAACTTCAGAGCGTGGAAGACAAGGATTGACCTCATCCTTGCCAAGAATAAAGTGTTGGATATCGTGAAAGGAAAGATCGTGAAGCCAGAGTTTGA
>JASDQU010365916.1:0-11578 GCA_032191745.1 Picea mariana
TATCGTGACCGTCGGATTGCCTAACTACAAATGCATACTAATGCATACTAAAGAAACACACTTTTACCTAACGACATATTAGACCAAGTAGATCTTAACTAACTCCTAAGTGTCTAAATATCCTAACAATCCCAGCTCCTTCTTGCCTTGATTTCACGACGTTGGATTTCATCACCAACTAGTGGCTTTGAAACAAGAAGGTTTGTTTGCTTGGTTTGATTCTTAGATTTTATTACTGAGTGTTGTTTTGTTTTCTCTAGTTGGCCATATATTTTTTTCGTTCTTTATTTGGTTCAACCAACATTGGCCTTTTTTGTTCACGTAGGATGAAAGGGCTACCCCCAAAATATCCAAAAGTTTACCAACCTTTGCTTCCTAACTCGCTAGAAGTCTCTCCTGAGGGAGTAGTCAACAACGAAGTCACTTCTGAAGTTGGAGGCACTCACTCTTTGGAAGGGTTTCGGATAGTTTCATATTCCTTAGAAGCTTTCTGACTTCCCTGAAATCCATTGTTGAGTATTAGACAAGACGTACATATACTTCAGATGAACTCGTTTAGACAAATTGTTGTTGTTGATAATATTGAAGTACCCACCAGACCTAACGCAGGATCTGGAGTAGAGGATCCACTTTTTCACAGTGAATCTTTTAGGACTTCGACTCACACTGTCAGAACTTCTAGTTTCATCCCTTTGATAGTACGTGATCTTTACAGTAACCTAGGAGTGAGTCCTGATCAACCTATGGCATCATAAATGCCTGAGACGTCTGTTACCTACATTGTACCTTTAGACCATTTCACTGGTACTACCAGTAGTGTCACCACCATTTCAGACCAATTATTGGTTGGTTCTCACTCAATTCTCCCTCTCTAGATTGCCCATTCTATTACAATCCCACAAGCTAGTATTATTCATACAAGAAATACAGTAATCTCCCATGCTCCTATTGGGACACTGCTTCCTCTTAGACCAAATCCATCACTCCCCCCTGAGTATAAATCTATGAATACTTCCATTTCTATCACTACCTAGGTTCCATCCGAATGTTCTGGAATTTTTGTTCCTCCTAGGTATAATGTCGCGAGTCAGTTTGTTCCTACACCTGCCAAGATTCTCTCCGGAGGGCCTTAAATTCCTCCTCCACCTTTGTTAGGAAGATCTCACCATCCTAGCCCTAGTGGATCCAATCCAGTTGGAGGCACCAGTCTGTCTGTCACTTCTGGTTTCCAGATTCCTATTGGAGTTCAACCTCAAGATGGGGGAGAACCTCAATTTGGGGGACAACCTCAGATTGGGGCACAACCTCAACTTGGGGGGAAACCTCAAGTTGGAGTCTATAATCCATTTTATGAACAAAATGCACCTATGTTACAATCTCAACCTTGGAATCTTCCTTTCCAAGGAAATCTACAACTATCTGGGGGGAAACATCCTCAAGTAAATTTTTTTGTACCCCCTAACCTCAGTCAACCATATCCAGGTTCTTTGAATCCCACTTGGGGTCAAAAATTTCAATCTAATGTTCCTTCCCAAGGAAACATCCCTATTTAACCCAACCCTATGGGCTATATGCCTCAAAATCCTCCACAACCAAATCTGTCAGGACTGTATAATTATTTGCAGACTGCTTATGGTCCTACTGGTATACCTACGAGGCTTCCCCCTCTAAACTACCAGTTTCCTCAAGTGAACTGACAGTTTCCTTTTCTAGCCACTTTGGATTTACCTGATTTGTCTAGGATTTTGAATGATCCCATCCTACATTCTCCTTATTGGCCCGTCATACCGACCAAGTTACCGTTCGAAATTCCTAAATTTGATAGTCAAGCAGAAGAGGATATGAATAATCATGTTATGATTTTTCATCTGTGGTGTTCATCCAACTCCTTGATGGATGACTCCATCAGATTATGACTTTTGCAATGAACTCTCACGGGTTCGACAACAAAATGGTACATCGAGTTACCGCAAGGATTCTTCAATGACTTTAACACCCTAGCCATGGCCTTTTTGACACATTACCAGTTGCCAATTCGATACGAGACATGAACTGAAATTTTGAGTTCTTTCAAACAATCCTCATCCACTCATATTTCTGATCACATCCATGAGTGGAAGAAAAGAAGACGTTTAATCAAAGTTCCTCTTCCTGATCAACTATGGGCTTTTTACCAAATCACTCATTGGACCTATTTCTCGTGATGTCGCCATGGGTGGTGTTGTCACTGAAGAGCAGGTGATTAGTCGTGCTCAGTATCTAGATCTCGTTTATTCGCAAACATGAACACTTTACGACTCAATCCCTGATGCTCCTTGTCCTTCCACAAACCCTACCCCGACACCCCCAATATATTCTCATGCTGTTGATGGTATGATTGGCACATTTCATGTTGAGGCTTAGTCTGCACACGCCAGTCACACCAATCCCAAATCTAATAATTCTAATGCACAAAATACTCTTGCTCCTACTCCTTCCACCGGTAAGACTGTTGAGGTTAATTCTATTCAATCCACACCTACCGGGAAAAACCAAAATAAAAATAAGGGAAAGGGTAAGAACAAGGAGGACAAGAATAATAATCCATGATCTGATAAATCCAAAAGACAAATCATTGATGAGAAAGATAAACGTAAACGTTGTTACTCATGCCTTATTTGTGGTGACGATCATTACACAAAATATTGTCTGAGATGTGTTGAGGTTACTAAGTTCCTCCAAGGAACCGAGAAACCTTCTACACCTGTTGTTTGGTCGCAACCTTTCCCTTCTCAACAACAATCCCAACTGGTCATTCATGACCAAGCATCCCCTTCTACCTCATCTTATGTCCTTATGTGTACTGGTGACTCTAAAAAGAATGAAGTTGCAATCGCAACTTGCGCCAAAGATTACTCTCCTTCAAAAGAGAAAGTTGATGATATAACATGTTCGTTGGTTCAACCTTCTCCCCCAACTTCACCTCCAAATGGTCCTCTTCATCTCGAAATACCGGGTCTCAATATATTTCTTTGCCCTCCTCCCAAGGGCGTTGTTCGAAAGTCTGCATTCAATCCTCACGCACGTGTTGCCCAAAACTACAGTATTGTAGAAGATCTTGTGCAAGCACCCTCAGTGATGTCATCTCTCAAAGTCCTTCAAAGTTATCCTACTCAACAAAAGGTACCGTTAAAATCCATTGGTGGAATTGATACCTCGGATACCAATTTAATAATATTTGACTTGGAAGATCATGTTCCAACGCTTCCTCCTCAGTTGGCATTTCAGATCCAAGTTATTGTTGAAAACAAGAATATCTTTAGAACCATTATCCATGAAGGAGCCTCAACTTGTGTTATGTCTGTTACTTGTTGGAAATCCATTGGCTCTCACACCCTCACTGAATCATACAATACACTTAAGGCCTTCAATGGTACAGGTTTTAAACCTTATGGTGTTCTTCCCTTGTTGTCTATTACATTCGAAGGTAAATCAGTAAATATCGAGGTTGAGGTATTCAATGCACCTCTTGATTATAACCTTTTACTTGGTCATAGTTGGATTAATTCCGTGCGTGCAATTGTGTCTACCATTTTATGTGTGTTACGTTTCCCGCACCAAGGAAAGGTCATTACTTTTGACCAACTGGCCTTCTTTAATTTTGATTCTTGTACTAGCAACATTCCCTTTATCTCGAAGACACCTCCTGGTTACATGAATGTCAGAGTGGGTCTTCTGAAAGATTCAACTTTGATGGGTACATTTCCAATCCCACCACCCGATATTACCCCTCCTTTTTTTCCCTCTATTAACATGATATCCACCATTATTTGTGAAACCCCTAAGTCATATGACCCATGGGTAGTACCTATCCCTAGTGATTACCTTCCTTACAGTGACAAGATTCCTTTACCTTCCTTTCAATGACAATATGCCTTTAAGTCTGGTTAAATCCACTTACCAAGCTATTCAATCGACAACCCCCTCCTCTCCCTCTCTCTGTGATTCATCTCCTGATCCGTTTCATGTGGTCTTTCCTACTGATGAGATGATAATGTCAGTCATGTCTATGGAAGACATGCCCTGGGGCGATGGGCATCATCGTTCCATTCTCTTCCAAGAATGTGATATCATAGAGAGTTACCAACGGATTTCGACTCCGTCAACCGTTGTTGTTATTTCTTCAGTTCCTGAGTCAACACATGATGTTTTGTACGAAGGGAAATTGAGCAACATTTCACCTACCGTCCCTCTTGACATATCCATTAAACCTGAAGTTGTGAAGAATCTTCATATCAGGGCCTCATGTTCTACTAATGAGGTCCACACGTATAAATCCCTTTTCCAGGAATTTTGTGACATTTTCGCCTGGAGTTACGAAGAGATACCAGGAATTGATCCTGATATCACTGTGCATGAAATTAAGACGTACCCAGATGATAAACCTATTCGACAGAGACTTCACCCAGTACACCCACGCAAAGTTGTTGCTATCAAGCTTGAAGTTGAAAATCTTCTTAAAGCTCGCTTTGTCTATCCCGTGGATTTGACTGATTGAGTATCCAATCTGGTTTCGGTGAATAAGAAACAAGGTACCATCCATGTTTTTGTACATTATAGGGACATAAATAAGGCTTGTCCTAAGGAAAATTACCTCAACCCTTTTGTTGACCAAATCGTCGACGATTGTGCCAGCAGTGGAATCTTCTCATTAATGGATGGTTTCTCTGGCTATAATAAAATTAATATTTTACCCGCGGACCAAAACAAGACCACTTTTATCTTCCCTTGGGGAACCTTTGCCTACTGGAAATTACCCTTTGGTATCAAAAATGTTAGCGCGACTTTTCAACGCACTATGTCTTATGCTTTCCATTATAGTAAGAACATTGTGCAACCCTATCTTGACAATCTACCGACGCATTCCATGCGTCACCAAGATCACCCGACACATTTAAGGGCCATTTTCATATGTTGTCATTATTATCATGTCCTCTTAAACCCACACAAATGTACTTTTTGCATAGATTCCGGCCAACTTCTTGGTTTTATCATGTCGACACACGAGATTCGAGTAAACCCCTTGAAGGTTGAGGCTATCCTTAATCTACCTCCTCCTTCCACGTTACGCCAACTCCAAAGTTTACAAGGGAAAGAAAACTTTTTGCGTCGTTTCATCCCCAATTACACTGAATTAACGAAAGGATTCACTCGGATATTCAAGAAAGGTTATGAGTTCGTATGGGACAATACTGCAAAAAAATCCTTTGAATCTTTGAAACTTGCATTAACCCATACACCATTATTGTTTCCCCCTGACTATAGCCGAGATTACTTCCTATAATTATCTGCTTCGGACTATACCATTGCTATGGTATTAGTCCAAGAGGATGATTCGCATGAAGAACATGTGATACATTATTTGAGTCGGAGTCTCACGACTACCAAGACCAAATACCTACATGTGGAGAAAATGGACTTGGCAGTTGTTCAAGCTGTCCAACGTTTTCCTCACTACATATTATTACGCAAGACCACAATTATTTCCAATTATAACCCCATGCAACACATCCTCACTCGACAATTGCTTGGGGGAAAGTACTCCAAATGGATATTGATTCTCCAGGAGTTTGATTTGGAATTCGAACACTCCAAGTCAAAGAAATCATTGGTTTTGTCGAATTGATATATGACCTTCCCTCCACTGAGACAGAAAATGTGGCAAAGGATTCCTTACATGACAAATCCCTTTTTCTGATTAGTTCTGATGACGTATGGTATAGAGATATCAATATCTATCTCCAGACTCAAACTTTCTATCCCGATCTATCTAGGACGGATCATCATCGTACACGCTATCAAGCCCGACAATACATCATTCTCGGTGATACCCTTTATCGTCGTGGTATTGATTCTATATTTCAACGATGTCTCACTTATGATGAAGCTAAGAAACATTTGAATGACTGTCACTTTGGAGCATGTGGCAGTCATATGTCTAAGTATGCCACTGCCCAAAAGATCGTACAAGCAGGTTATTCCTGGCCTTCTTTGTTTAAGGATCGCATTACTGTTGTTCAGAAATGTCATGCTTGCCAAACTTATAATAACAAGATAAGATCTCATCCTTCTCCCTTACATCATGTAATTTATGTTGGTCCATTCGCCAAATGGGGAATTGACTTCATGACATGTAACCCTCACTCGGACGGGGGGCATGGATACATCATTGTAGCTGTGGATTATTTCACTAAATGGGTCGAGGCAATGCCTACATTTGATAACACCGGGAAAACTGCAGCATTGTTCATATTCAATCATATCATTACTAGGTTTGGTGTCCCTCAAGCCATAGTTATTGATCACGGTAGTCATTTTCAAAATTTTATGATGTCTGGACTTACTAAAAAGTTGGGTCTTTGCCATGAAAACTCAACCCCCTATTATCCACAAGCCAATGGCTAGGTTGAAGCAATCAATACATTTCTCATTACTATGCTTTGATGGATGATAGGAATTCATAAGACAAGTTGGCACACGATGTTGTTCTTAGCATTATGGGCCTATCGGACATCTGTTAAGTCTACCACAGGATTTACACCTTTCCATCTAGTTTATGGTATCGAAGCTATATTGTCAATTAAATGTGAAATACCGTCTTTGAAACTCATCGTTGAAATTCTCCCCAATATCTTTGTCGAAGAAGAGCGTCTTTTGCATCTGATGCAACTAGACTAAACCCGTCGCAACGTCGGCTTAGTCATTGAAACTCAGAAGAAACGTGTTAAATCCCAATATGACAAACATATCAAGCCATGTGTTTTTACTGAAGGTGATCTAGTTCTTATTTATGAACATGATCATGATTTTCTAGGGGCTGGTAAATTTGAGGCGATGTGGCAAGGTCCTTACATTGTCAAACATGTGTTTGAGAAGGGAGATTATGAGCTAGTTGATTATGATAGAATCCCTTTGAGTAAACCCAGAAATGGGCTTTACTTAAAGAAGTACTATGCTTAAGTCATTTTTCCATGAGTTCTTGTACTTATAGTGTATCATACTCTTGTGTGTTTTTTCGTTGTTTGGCTTTGACCTTTAGTTGCTTACCTTGCATTATGCTTGGTTTCCATATGTTAGTGTCTTCGCTACCCTACATTAGCTTCGCTGATGGCACTAGTCATAGTACTCAGAACTTAGCATATGTTGCTTGGGAAATCTATGCACCTACAGATGAATTGATAAGTCTACATGGTGTTTGCCTTGGTCGTGCAACTAATAATATTGTGGAATATAGTGCAGTCATCAAATTATTGACCAATGTTGTTTCACTTGGAATCAATCACCTTATTGTACGGCTTGATTCACAGTTAGTAGTCCTATAGTTGAGTAATGTCTACTTCATTCGAAGTCCTACATTGTTAAGGGTATATTTATGAATTCGCTTCTTGGAGCGTCACTTTGATTACATTGAATATCAACACATTCCTAGATTTCTAAATACATTAACATATGCTTTGTCTAATTATGTGTTAGACAAACATTTGAGACATTTATAAAATCCAATCACACTTTGTATATACAACAAGTAAGCCGGTAGAAGCCTCATATATATATATCGATAAAAGTGTTACAAAATTGTTTTTTGTCTAAAGACCAAAATATCAAAAATGTGAAGCACATGGCTTCATATACAAATAGAGCATCAAGGATGTTGCTCACTATAACATGCGATTTCTCGTGCTACTCTATGGAGCAATTGACCATTGGAATCAGACACGCCCAATGTATGGCGTTGACAATGCCTTGGGATGTTGTTGATGGAGGCATCTGGGATGTTCACCATGAGCCCCTCTAGATTCTGCTCTAGGATCTCGTAGTCAGCAGTAGCTACTCCTACTACGTCAACTCTCTCCCCTTGCCTCTGGATGGGGGATGAACCTGGAGGTCGGTAAGGTTCCATGCCTGCATCATCAAAGAGCATTTGATCAGTCGTCAGATAAACAACATATAAAAACATTTTATATTAAAAAATGACAAAAACATCATAAAAAAAAAATGTCCTTCTTACCTATGTTCCCCCATTGGGAACCTTCAGGAAGAACCAAGTGTGTATCTCCACAGAATTCTAGTCCAACATAAGCATAGTCGTCAACCATAAGCATCTAGGTCCTCAACCAGTCAAAGAAAACATCATTATACTTAATGATAGGACCAACCACATGTCGTGCCATGAGATCGACCCACCTCTTCATTCTTGAATCCCGTGGGGCAGGTATACTCCACTCTACCTGCAAGTGTAAAGATGGGACCCTCTCCAGGAAGAAGGACACCAAAATCGAACTGTATCCAAACTGTCTCAACTCACCACTCCTTCACTTAGTCAATTGTTTTTTCATGCTTCTGAGAACCCTGTCACACCAGTTGAAAACTCAAGGCTCCATACATTCCAGCACATACTAGAAATAGCTTTGAAGAGCCATATGGGGAGCTGCACTCCTTGCCATGCGTGTGATGGTGTAGAGGATGGTTCGTAGAGGCAAGTCTCAGACATCTCTTATAGCAAATTTTCCACTATGCTTCTGAGTACCTGGCATGCAATGTGCACTGATATAGTGGCTCATAGGCTCGCCACCTCCCCTACTACCTCTAAGAATAACTCAGGACCCACAGTGAGATAGCCCAGTCAAGAAGTAGATATCCTTGATATCTATCATAAGAATGTGACCCCCCATATGGAATTCATATTCGTTCACATCCCACATGTGAACTAGGTATTCAAGTAGCCTCAGTTGGTCCCTCATGCCCTGGATCTTAAAAATTTTTAACAGTCCACACTGTCAGAGGGCATTTATTTCTCTCGGGCCATTCCCAACAAAATAGTCTTCCTCTTTGTTCTCTCTCTCTCGTCATTCCACCATTCTTACCATAGAAAACCTGCAATGGAACATAAAACAGATATTAGCATCTTTATCTCCTCCCTGGAAACTTTTATTGGAAAATACATCTCAAAAAACTTTTTGAATTGTGCATGTCACAGGCCTGGGCATCTGTAAAGTGTGGAGTCGTCGTAGGCCAGTGTTAAGGCTACCTGCAATGAACCCAAGCCATCGTAGGGCTCGATATAGGGAGCCTCCGATGAACTCCACGCATAGGTACCCTTGAAAACTTAACTCAAAAAGTCATTTTTAACCAACAAAAAGAAAATTTTGATCCATGAAAAGTTGAAAGAGATGAAATTACATGTTCTGCAGAGATTGTTCGTCGAATGATCAACCGTGCCTTCCATAATATGCAATGTAAAATCAAGGTAAATAAGGGGTTTTGGAACAAGGTTTGGGTGAAATAACAAATGGTATAGTGAAATAAAGTTTTACCCATTTTTATGGACTTTTTCATTTTTTCATTTATATTTTATATTATTTTATATATTTCGCCTAAACCCTAAAGTCCTAATGACATTGCAAGTGTTTGATTTTTGCACATGAAAAATCTAAGAGTGAAACGTTGAACAAGGATACACCTTTTTGGTTTCCTTTTATACATTTGTTTCATGTACAAATTATTTTAGGGTTTTTCAGGAAAAACTTCGAGCTTAGTTTTTGTTGTTTCTCGTGCTCGTAAATCAATGAGAATGTAACTGAGTACAATTTTATCTCTTTTTCAGACTCATAATGGTAACACTAAAAACGAAACCTATGGAGTATCCTTTAAGCTCTTTTCACACTCCGTAAAAATGAAAAGATTGTTGAGTGATCTTGTTCTTTTCACGCTCATTAAAGTATTTGAAGAAAATGTATGTTGGGAAGTATTTTGTGTTAAGCCCTAATATTGGATGATTACCCCTTAATTTGGGCATATTACATTAGTAATGTTATTTTATTTATGTCGGATTTATTCCATTAGTTGTAATTATACCTCCTAGTCTCTTATATATACCAAGGAGACATTTTCATTTGGAGTCATCTTGTACTTGAACATTTATGTGGGGTAAAAGGAGGTTGTCCCCTCAAAGAGGATTATTATCTAAAACTATCCCTTTTTCAAGGTGTTGAGTACTTATTCTGAGGTTTGTCTATGCTATATTAATATTTGGTTCTTAACATATGATATCATAGCTCAAGGTCTTGGGGTTTTGCTGCTACATCTGAGACACCTTGGAATTTTCACTATAACACTTTTTCTACAATGTTTTAGAAGAAACATATTGGAGGATATTTAGTAGACGGATCAGGGTATGTTGGGTTAAAATTTCATCTCCTGGGACCTTATACTTTCGGAGATACAGCTTGTGCAAGATAGGGTTCTGGAATCATCCTAAACTGAGTCATTGCGTAATTTTGTCTATAATTTTTTTTTTGTAACGTTTCAGACCCTGAACTCTGAAGGATCTTCACAAAAATTAGTAAGGTATCTGTGGTAAAAATTTCAGCTTCTGGTTCACCTTAGATTTGTAGATACACCCTGTGGAAGATAGGGTATCTAACTAGTCCTATTGACTAGTCTCAAGAAGGTGTTCCAGGTAAAACAATCATAACTTCTTCCTAGAGTACCCAAATTGAGTGAGACTGGTTTCATTGGGTAGTGGACGGTCTATAGTATTTCAGGTACGAGTTTCAAAATTTATATCAATTATTTTGTGCGGCGAACGCTATACAAGTGAGATCTCCTGGAAAGGCCAAAAATCAACAAGTTGTGGGGAAGTTACCGTAAATTCCACTTGGCACATCCAATTTTGATTAGACCTATGGAATTGCAGAGAAGCAATATCAGAGAACTACATAAAAAAAAAAAGCATACCCAGAAGGGCCGAAACTTGGGAGATACAACAGAAGAAAGATTCTCTAGCAGAACCACCCCAAAATCAAGGTTCAAAAATGATACTTGGCCAACATGCCACCCAAAAAGGGAACTTCTACACCAAATAAGCCTCCAAATAATCCTACTTGGACTCTTGAAGAAGGTGAAGAAATGCGTAGGGACATAAATGATTTACAAAAGAAGATAGTAACAAAAGATGAAATACAAGAGATGGAAGGTCAATTGGAGGCAATAAATACTAGGATGGATGGTTTAAAAGAGGAGATCATGGAAGTATTGAAAAAATTCATAACAAAGAAGACACCTGAAAGTGAAAATGCATCCTATGAAATTCATGATGAGGACACAAGGAAGGTGAATCAAGAATGGAGAAACTCCAACTTTGGGTTGAAGACCAACCACGTTCCTAAGATCGATATGAGGAAGATTGATAGCAATGACCCAATCACATGGATACTTCATATGAAGCAATTCTTTGATCTACATAATGTGCCACATACACAAAAGGTACGAATTTCTTCTTTATATTTAGAACCCAATCAATTTGTATGGTATCGATGGTTTTGTTCTCACAAATCACTCATCACTTGGACAATTTTCACGGAAGAAATGATAGCACACTATGAGGATACAAGGAGCAATACCTTTTTTAGCCAATTGATAAATCTCAAGCAAAAGGGTTCAGTTACCGAGCACATTGAGAACTTCCAAAGATTGAATATAAAGGTAACAAATATTTTAGATGAGCACTTGATTGATGTATTCATAGGAACTTTAAAGG
>JASDQU010365921.1:0-10111 GCA_032191745.1 Picea mariana
GTTGGCACTATATATTGCAATTTCGTTCAGCAATGATATTGTAGAGTTTGTTTATATTTTGATCATGCGTCACTTTAAGTTATGATGTCATGTGTTTTTGCATTGGTATGAATTATGTGACGTGGTTAATTCCTTATTTCTTCATGGAACCAAACTAAAAGAAAAGAAAAAAATTTCTATTGTACTTCGTTGTTTAGAGACGTAACGAAGGGGTCGTTACAGATATTAATGAGGAGGGATTTTGAAAAATCACAAGAAAAATTGTAGACGCACAACTAAACAACTAGCTATGAATCAAGCTCATAACACTAGTAATAGCTTCCAAATTGTAGAGGGGGATCTAAGTGAACCATTGGCCACAGAGAATCTAAAGGTTCATAAGGAATAAATTAAGAAAATGACTGCAACAAGGGAGGAAATACCGAAAAGGAGGAAGGAATCTACAGATGTATGGAAGGAATAAGTGGTAGAAGGAGAAATCGTGATGAGATACATTCAAGGCTTGGAGTCCAAGTCTAAGGAGGAAATAGAGACCTACACATCCCATGACATGGATCTAGAGGACATAGTGGTAGAAATTCCATCCTTGCATGAAGCCCATGGAGAGAAAAACATAAATAATTTGTATATGCAACTACTAAGGAAGCTAGAGGGAGACATGTTAAATGGTAACACTACAGGAGGTGCTCAAGGGACATCATCATTCACCACATGTAATATGGGAATTAAAATCAACCCTCTCAAACCCTAGATGAAAATTCCTGGAAAAGAGAAAAAGAAAGGGATAAAACCTCGGAGACATAAGATAGAAGAGACAAGATCCCTAATGATAGATTTAGTCAAGTAGTTTGCATGTCAGATAACTACTTCCCATCCCAACCAAAATAATAATTATGAGTATCACATCATGGAATGTTAGAGGTATAAATTCTCTTTCTAAACAAAGAATGATAAGAAAAAGAATCACTCAAGAAAAAACATATATAGTTATGATTTAATAAACTAAATGTGATTTAGGATTGATGAAAATAATTTCTCCGAAAGTTTGGCCAGGATGTGAATCAGAAGTAATAGCAGTTGAAGGTAGTTCAAGATGATTATCCATCCTCTGGGATATGTACTACTTCGACGTCGAGGCACACTATTCCTATCAATGGATCCTCATATTAGAATTTAAAGTCAAATGAATAGGGGAATCGAGGTATGTTTGGAATGCATATGAGCCCTAGTCCCTAGGTCTTAAGAGGGACTTCCTCGAAGAATTAATTTTTTTAGGAAACACTCTGGAACAACAAATATGGGTAGTGGGAGGGGATTTCAACATGATAAAATCCCCTCTATCAAAAAAGGGACGCAATCGAAGATTGGAGCCAGAAAATATAGCTTCTAGGGATTGAATAGAGCATCTCAAATTAATAGATGTCCATATGAGAAGTGGTTTATTCACTTGGAACAACAAAAGAGGGAAGGATAACAATATTTTGATTTTCTTATACATATTATTTGTCTCGTAAACTTATTTCTAGTCCAATCAATCCCTCTCAGTGGACGTCCTTCATTACTTTTTGTAACAACCCCGTCGTTACGACAACAAAACGATGTATAATAGGTAAAAAATAATAATTTTTTGCATTAGGATAATAGAATCATCACAACATAAATTGATAGCATTGCAAGTGACACATCGACATAACTAATAATGACACCATCACTGCAACAACATAATTAATAGTGACACATCATAAAAATTAACAAAAACACATAATCAATGCATTAACAAAAATAAATAGTGGCACAATCTACACATCATCATAACAAATAACGATGCATAATCAACACGTTAACATAATCAATAGTGACGTGATTCAGTGCATCACGATCAACTGAAGTGAAATATAAATAACTGATCAACCATGTCACTGAACATTTTAAGAACTATACTCCCAACCTATCCTCCATGGTGAGGACCTCCACGACACATAAACAACGCTCAAGACCAAGATTCATGCGATTGATTTTGACCACATAAGGTCTCAGGGCTAACGACTATTCTGAGGAACAAGGAGGTGTCTAAATCCCACTAATACAATCAAGCCGAAATCTAACTAGATCAAACAATCAATCTTAATTATCAAGTATTCATGGCGCGGAAGGAAGTTCTATTACAAAACATACATCAGTTAATTGGCACAATTACTACCTACGAAACATTCTACAATAGTCCATTACACATATCATAAAATAACTGATTGACACAATTTACGTCTATGATGCATTCCAACAACAGTAAGTAGCTTAATAAAAACTTTATCATAAAGACACGCCAAATTGAATATACTCACAAATCATTTTATAACACTTATGCCACATAATTCCCGTCACCTAATTCTATGGAAAATCCTTCAATAGTTCTTAAGTTGTGAGGATAGTGAAGACAATAATCTAATTTCATTATGATTCCTAAGACTCCACAATTACATCAAGAATATTTAAAAACAAACTATTACACCATAAGACAATTGTCATAATTCAATTTTTAATCAATCTTTGATTTGACATTATAACATTAATAAATCAATGAACATTCTATTACACTAAAAGTATTAAGACTTTAAAGTTAGGATAACAATTTAATATAAATTATTTGATCTTCTTAACTCCATTTTTTTATTGCCCACTCATAATATAAATCAATACTCCGTCCCAATCCCTTTTCGTTCTTCGTCTATGAGTAGATGAATAATTATGTTAACCTTTCTCGAATTTTCATCCTATAATTTAAATTGAGTTGAAGTATATTTTGGAAGTGGAACCCCTAATCATATATGGATCGTATGATACTCCAAGTGGATGGAGTGACTAAATTTGTTATGTAAAGGAACACTTAAAGTAACGTTACCAAAGTAATTTCATACCCTATGACATCATCTATTAATTTTTAAATCGTTGATAGACAAAGTAACGTAAGTTAGTACCTTCCCTAATCCTTTAATAATCATTGCAATTTCACACCAAGGAAGGTTAATGAGAATCCTTGTTAATTTATTTCAATGTCAAATAAGTTTGGGTCTTCATAATTATATATATATATATATATATAAGAATAAAGTAATTGTTTAACTCTTAAAGGCACCGCTTATGAAAGCACCAGTAGATATAATGAGGGAATCCAATATGATTGATGTCATATATTAAGGACTGGAAAGTGCCATTAAATTGTTGGCAGTCATTTATGAAAAGGTGCAGGTGTCAATGAAATAGTTGGCAGGAAAAACACCAGTGCTGGACGAAGAGAATCGCTCCATTATGGTTCATTTAATCGCTGGAGAAATTACGCTAGAAGAAACCAAAGACACTCGAGGGAAATTTCTATAGGAGAGGGTTGCATTCAATCGAAGGGAGAAAAACTTCTGCACTAATAATCGCTATGGAAAAAAAACTCGGATCGTAAATTAGCCACATGACGAAAATCAAAGAAATTTACGGAAAACCTCTGAAGGAAATTCGCCACAGTAAGAGGTTCAAAACTTGTTGGGAAAAGTCTGATGGAAAACATCAGAGTAAGAGACTCAAAGACCTGCTGGGAACTCTGATGGCAAATCGCCACAGTAAGAGACTCATTAAAAATGGTTAGAAAACCTCTGTATAAACACAATTCTTCCATCCCAATAAATAATCCGTCCTGTACACCTTTCTTCTGTTCAATTGAAGGATCCGTCTTCGATTGAATCCTCCGTTGTTGGCTCTGGAACTCCCTAATCTCAAGACTTCAATTAATAGCAACGGATTTGGACACTTTAGTGAAGGATTGAAGCTTTCCATCCAGTCTAAGAAGAAATCCAAATTCTATGAAGAATCAAAATTTCGTCGAGAATTCTTTAGGCAGAAGAAAGGTTCCCNACTAAAACAGGGAATTACCACAGTTCCAAAATGGCGCGCAAGCAACCCAATCTTATTTTAGTACAAGGGGTTCGACATTCGTTTTACTTAAACAACAGATTTCGTGGCCAATCAGAAAATCATGCACCAAGCGCAACTAAGAAACAAGAAGTTCCTTCCTTTCAAGGGGATATCGCGCCAGTTCAACAGGTAATGAGGCGTCCTTCTCACATACCCGACATGCATCCCTTCTCTGCGTCGCTTCAAGCAGTGACCCAGAATATCTTACATATGGACGGGGAGTCTAATGCCAGTGGTCCTTTAAATTCTAACGATCCCAAGAAATCTCAGATAGCAGCAAGAAAACAATAAATCAAGGGATTGAAAATTGGAAGGAGAGCTAACACATTTTTTTATAAACTTAACTGAGAAAAAATTACAGTTACGAGAATAATTCTTTAAGAATATATATATATATATATATATATATATATATATTGACGGATGAAATTATAACTCAAATAACAATACTGTAACCAAAGATGACGAAGTTGAAGTTGTTCTTCAACACTCGCGCTTCTTTCAACTTCCCGCTTTCTAACTGTAGAGACTACACTAGGGGTACTCTTCTTCTCTCTTAGCCCCCCGAGCTGTAAAGGGGTCATGCACACACAAACTAGAAATCCTCTAGCTCTCAACTTTCTTTGCAAGGTAGAGCCACCATTCTGTCTCACTCTGGGTATCCTAACTCTCACAAGTAAAACCAGTGAAAATTTCTGCAACATAACTTTACCCATAACCAATGTGATCCATTTCTCATCTATGTCATTTGTTTTATAGAGTTTCTCCATGACAAATCCCCACTTGCACAATTAATTCACTTTTTGATTAGATAATTTAGAATTATATCCCCCCTACACTTGTCACCATTTCCCTAAGTTTTACAAGTAATTCCATATTTTATTTTAATTAAATTTAATTTTCCTCACCCATTCTAAAAACGCTCCTTAAATCGCCCCTAGTTGTCTCTTTATTCCCCTTATTCTCATTTAATGATTGACTTCTTAATTGAGTTAAATAAGGATCTTCTTCTAGTTATACTAATGTTAACTAGACTCTAGATACATTTCTATGTGCACATTTTTTTTAAGCTTTATTCCTTTCTTATCTTAATTTCCAATTTGGTATTTTCTGCACACATGTGTATTATATTAGTTGTGTAGACTTATTTCATCTTCCTTAATTTATTAAATTGATTTACCTATTTCCTATTTCATTTAATTTATAGTTTAGTTTTAGTATTCTCACCAAAATTTAGACATAGGCTTAATTTTTTAATAGGCTTAGACTTTCATTTGGGGATTTAAAATTAATAATTTCAATCCTTAATTAATTAATTAAATCCGACCATGTTTAAAGATTTTACAAGGTTTGAATCTTCACTCAAGTTTTTTTAGGCCACCTAGTTTCATTGACTCAAATTTTATTTACGTGACGTTCTCTTCAAGACACACTCTGTGCTCCAAGGATGTCACCCGCCTTTGACTGGTTTTGGTAGTTTTCCAACCCCTAGAGTTAACACTCCATGTGGGCGACCTTGTGAGAGACTAAGGGCTTTTAAGGAATAAGGACCCTACCTTATTGCGTGCCCCTTAGAAATATTCATGAGCGACTCTATCAGTTAGCCCTCATGACATCATGGACCTCTCGAACTAGGTAATCGTTAACCTACAATTCGAGCCAGGGCGGGAGTGTTAGTAGGCTGTGACAGGGATGCTTCCACAACTCTCCCTCAATATATGTTATATGTGCATGGCCACTTTACTCCTTATGTCAGTCAAATTAGCAAGCATTTGTTAGTCTGCATCCATTAATGAAACAATGTCAATGATCCATATACAAAAATATATTATAAGCAATCATATGTTGCATATGCATAAATGAAATACTCAAACCAATACAATCCACTCCCTGACTCAATACAGAGTCCAAGGTGTTTAGTTTATGCCCTCGACATTCACAATCCATCAAGTGTCATGCACACTCAGGAAAACTTGTCAATAGCATCTATCAATACACATATAACAAATAACATACAATCATAATCCCTCAACATCATCATAAAAATCCATAAGAGAAACAATAACCATGTACTGTAAGCGGATCGCTTGCATGCAAGTGTGCTCAAAGAATAAGACAATATCTTGTTCTCGCAAGAATGGAATGTTACACTTTGGTTTTGACCATTGGACTATAGTTTTAAAATGGAAACAAATCTTAAAACATGGACCAAAACCTTTCCATTTCGAGAAATTTCAACTAGACCAACCTGACTTCCTTCAAAACCTGGAAGTGTGGTGGAGGGAGTAGGAGGAACTATATGGAACCAAGATGTATAAGTTCCAACAAAGGCTTAAACATGTCTTCCAAAGTATCAGGAAAGAAAAAAAAGGGGTATTTGGAAATACATTTGAGGAGAAAAATATACTATAATTAGAAATGGAGGAGATCCTAAAGGAGGCAATTCATGGGATCCATTCATAGGAAATTAGTTCCCAAGAAAAATAAGTAAGAATGGAACTTCTCATATGAGATCAATAGGAGGAAGTGTTATGGAAACAAAAGTCTAGAATCCACTAGATCAAAGAAGAGGATAATAACTCCAAATTCTTGCACAATTCCCTACTACAAATAATAATTCAGAACATAAAATAATCCATCAAATCGACTAACAAAACCATTAAATAAAAACAAGTGGATATAGAAGAATAATTAACTAACTAAATTATAATCATCTCTTGTTAGAGACAAATACCAATAGAGATGTTTTTATAAACAAAATAACATAGGCCATCCCCTAGATGGTCTCTCCTAGACAGAATCAAAGTTGAGACCAACATCCCTAGAGGAAATGCAAGGTATTGTGAAATACATGGCTTCTAGGAAATCCCCTAGCCTGGATGGCTTCACCATTGATTTCTTTGAAACTAGTTGGTCAATCCTCGACAGGGATATTTGGGAAGTGGTGGAGGAATCCTAAAGATCGAGGTCCCTATCCCATATTAAATTCATGGATGATACATTATTAATGGATCTACCTACTATCAAAGAAGACTAGGCCTTCAACGGAATTTTGGATCTTTTTAATCAGTCCTCTGATACACTTATCAATATGGACGAGTCCCAACATTTTTTCTTTAACATCCTTTTGTTGGTCTAGAAAAACCTAGCTCACCTTATAGGTTTTCATCCAACTTCCCTCCCATTTAAATACCCGAGGACTCCCCTCCTAGACAAGGCCCTCTATAACCCTTTGTGGGAATATTTCATAGCTAATATGGAAGCGAAACTTTCCAGCTGGAATCATCATTTTTTATCTCTTCTGGGGTGGATCTTGTTAGTCAAATTGGTCCTTACAACCCTGCTTATGTATCTCTTCTCTATCTTGGTTTCTCCAAAAAAAATCTAAAGAGGATCAAGAATCTGCAACACTGATTCTTTTGGGGGCGGGGGGGTTAAGGAAAAAAATGGGCTCTGGTGGCTTGGGACAACCTATGTAAACCTAAGGATAGGGGAAGAATCAATATCAGGGAGCCTTAAGTGATAAGACAAGCCATGGATGATAAAAAAAATTGGTGGATATGGGTGAAAAACCACAACTCCGTGTGGGAAAAGTTGTGGAAAAATAAATATGCCCGCAAAATCCCTTAGGAGGATTTGATTTGAGCAAATGGTGATAGGGTGAGGTCCATGATATGGAACAATTCCTAGAAAAATCCTTCTCTAGTTCAAGAAAAAATCTTTTGTGAGGTTCATAATGGAAGGTCAACCTTTTTTTAGGATGATGCCTGGGATCAAATTCCTACCTTGGGGCATTTAGAGTAGCTACATGATCTAAGACAAGCAATGGAATAGGCAGGATGGTGAAATATGTACCATTATTTCAAGGATCAATAAGAAAGGACAAACCCCTATGTGAGAAGTTGGAAACCTATTGAGGAATGGCTAGTCAGATGGATGGACGACATGCGAAGGATAATGCAAAAGGTTTTGTTAGAACAATAATTAGAAATTCAAGAAGGAGAAAACATTAATAGATGGGGAAAAAATGAGATGACAAATTCCAGGTAAAATATGCCTATATTTTCTCATTGGGTGTAAATGAGGACTAATGATGCCCAATGTGGGGGAAGGTTTGGAATACGACCATTTCAACTAATATCTCAACTTTCTTATGGCTAGTGGCTAGCAGGAAAATATTGATTTGGGATATCCTTCTTCGTATGGGTTTCACTAGCCCCTCCATGTGTACTCTCTACTAAAAAGAGAAGGAGACCATGGACCACCTGCTCAGTTTGTGCAAGTTCACCAGCCAACTTTGGGACAAAGGAGAGGAATTATTCATAAGGATGGATCTACTGTACCAGGAAATTCCAAAAACAATAGAGACATGGAGTAGAAACATATTTTAAAACCCTATCCTAAATAGATCTTGGGAAACATTCCCAATATTTCTCATATGGAATGTGTGGACATAAAAACAAGTGAATTTTCAAGGAAAATCCCTTAATAACTTCCAAATCTGGGAAATTATATATACCAATGAGCAGGAGTCCATCACAACTACTACTTCGTTGGGCTTGGAATTAGAGCTGGAGAAGAATGAATTCCACATTTTCAAAAAATGGAAGTTCAGATGTTGTGTGAAGAAAAAGCAGACGAGGATGAAACCTATCCGAGAAAAAATCAGAGACCAATGGGTTGCCCCCTAGAAATGATTCCTCAAGATGAATTTATCATGGTGAGCTCTCCTAATCACAGGGTGGGAGGTTACATATATAATATGTTTCAATTAAATTCACATAGTGTTGAGGTTGATGTAGCTAGGAGGGGGAGAATGTTTTTCCTCATCAGAGTTAAGTTCTCTATGTTAAACAATCCCCTACAACTCCTTAATAGTCTTTGACGATTCAATATTAGAGATATTTAAGTCACTACGATAGCCCACCTATGGAAAAGGAAAGCCAAAGAGAGATTCGGGGGATGAAATGACAAGGAATCCTTGTCATCGAAAGGCTTGGTCTGGTCCACGCAAGAAGAAATAGATGCAATGGTAGCAAATGTAAGATTCTGGGAATTTTTTCTCGGAGGAGGAGATTCAGATAGAAGAATCAATGGAATATTTGGTTAGGTTGCACTGTAAGAACATCCATGATAAATAGATTGTATTTGAAGCTGACAATTGGGTGAAAGACTTAGTTCATGCTAGAACTAGGGACACTAGATATTTTCGGCTACTAGAAACATAATGGATGGTAAAATACATTGTAGGTCAAGCCTTTCAAAATTCCAATTGATACCAAGTAGATATAATGCATTCCATCCACATTTTGGAAGGAAAGTTTGATCTATACTACATATTGCAACACAGGATAAAGTTTCGAGTTACTCAGGGAGGCCAATAGTAGGAGCGCCACGAGACTAGTCCAGTGGAGCAGAGTTCCCCAGTTTTTTTCAACTTCCACATAGAAGTGGATGATTTCCAATATGAGGGGATGGGAAGGCTACGAGCAAGAACTCCCACCCTAAGAAACACCCACCAGTAGAAGAAGGATCCACGTTGATAGGCTATTGTCTCCTTTTTGGTTTTTGTCTAGGGTACAAACTCATTTTATATTGAACTCTATATAGACTATTTCCTCTCTTTCTTAGTTGGATAGGACTTTGGTTATATATTATATCTAGACATGTATCTTAGACAATGGTTAGAATATTGGTAAGATTTCTTTTTTCTAAGTTGGTCTAGACATGGTTTGGGATCTAGTTTCCACTATCACTTTTTTTTTTTACATTTTTGTGAATATAATAGAAAGTTATCCATATTTTAGATTAAAAAAAAACACGTTTGTCATAATTTTTAAGAAGTATTTTTAATAAAAATATTTGTATCTTTTAAATGATAATTTTGGTCCTTGAGATGGTTGCATTGTATTAATTTTCATTCCGTTGGCTATTACAAATACGTTTTCTTAGTGGATTATTTTCATTATAAAACTTGTTTTTATGTGTTGTTTGGTCTTTCACTTTTTAGTGAGTAATAATTATGGCAATCATATTTGAGTTTCTTCTTGTCTCACACCTATTCTTAGTTGTGTTAACATTAATCTAATAAATTCTTCCTCTTCATAATATATTTAATTTTAAATATTTTTCTATTTTGATCTTGTCAAAG
>JASDQU010365924.1:0-10419 GCA_032191745.1 Picea mariana
CTTAGAACAATGGAAATGACAATACATGAGTTGGAAGAAGTTCACAACAAACACATCACATACACCAGATCACCTTTCCTAGAAAATGGCCCTAAGGGATTCTTCTTATTAAAATATCATAAGTAGTTCCAAAAATTACTAAAAGTGAGAGCCTCTTCAAAATAGTGATATTGGTAGTATATAGCCAATAATTTGCAACTATTTCTTATGACTTATTGGCTTTTCATAGGTAGTTACAACTCTTGGACTTGGCTAGTTTGTCTTTTCCTACTTTGTACATTATACATTGCAACCTAAAAAGAAAAAGAATATGTCACACACATCCCTCTCCTTTGTCTTTGAAGTAGGAAAGACATATTTCATGATAGTTAACAACTCTAATTATTATCCTAAAGAGGAGGTCTTCTAATGTAATCTCATACATAGATACATCTTGGGATAGAGTTCTATGTCATTTTTTAAGGTTACCAATAATGAACTAAGCAAATTGTTATCCTTAGATGGGGTGGAAATGCATTCCTTCAACACAAACTGGGTATCCCTTTGAGCCATTCCCATGGATAGTATTCTTAAGTGTAAGTTGGATTCCATATCTACAAAAACTTATTCAGTTGGCGTTGGCTACTCCCGATCTCCCATCTTAGGTAATTTTCATCTTTTTGTCAGCATCTCTACTAGTACATGGATGTGCTTGTAGCAACTTACCGAATTCAAAATGTATTTTTCAAGTTCCTTTCCTCTTTTATGTCATTTTGAAAGGGTTGCAAAACTCCTCCATCAATGAAGCCATGGTGGTATTTCATGGGGTTTCTAGAAGGAAGAGTTAAAATTAGGAAAAAATAGCTAAGTGTCAATATTTAATCTGGATCGTTCATTGCACAGCAAGATATTATCTAGACCGTTCGTCAGAGATTGATGGTTGGAAAGGTATGTGGAAAATATTCTATGGGAGGTTAATCCTAATTGATTTCTGGGTCATGGGTTGCAAAAATATATCATGGTATGGAAAATGGTTGAGTCTAAAGGCACGAGGCCACAAGCCTTGTGGGCTATAGGAAGAATGGGATGTTTGGATAGCATGACCCTCTGATAGAATAAGTCGCAAGCGTGAACCTAAAAAGGATGATATTTTTCGATCAATGGGAGGAATAGATATGGATTGTCAGATCTACTAGGACCAATGTCTAGTGAAAGAATGTTCAATTTAAGAACCCACAAAAATCTAGGTTGTTGATCAATGTGCTTACTAGTCATTTGATTTGTTGGATGCACAAGTTAACACAAGAGGGATAGATGTTGAAGAGGAAGCCATGTCATCATGATGAGTCAACATGCCACATTGGCATGTTGTGTCATCGATTAAATATCATTAAGGATGGAGGTATCAGAGACCACCACGTGGTAGGTGACACAAAAAAGTGGATAGGATTCATCCCATGGTGTGTTGGGACTATCAAAGGAGAAGGTTATGGGTCTAGCATCTTCGATTTCCATAGAGATATGGATTTTTAATCTTGATCAATCCAGATTTTCCAATTTATCGGGTGGGAACATTGAAATGGAATGTAGAAGGATTGGTATGCATGTTATTTCACATAGGTCATAGGCACAATCTCGATAGGAATGCACAGGATTATTCACCGGGAAAACCTTGAGGAAGTGGTTGATAATGCCTTCCGATGGAGAAAACCTACAAAAAATAACATGATAGATTCGTGGGTTGCAGGCTTTTGGAAGGAATGTGAAGAAAATTGTGATATCCCCATGGAGTTGAGTCCAACCATGGTATTTTGGGGAGGAGATCCTCTGCCAATATTGCAGGTTGTGGTCCATGTGAGAATCATTTGACATGGTAAGTTGATCACCCCATTAGATTTTTTGTGCACGAAGGGATTGAAAGTGCATACATGTGTCTGATGGGATGCAAATGGTCCACATTAGTGAGAAAGAACAGGGTAATTCCACATGTGTGCCAGTGGACATGAAGACGTTATCATAATAAAATGCTCGAGGAAACTTTAAGGAGCCATAAATTCTTTCTTGGAACTCGGATTTGGGCATGCTTATAGTATTTGGAAGTATATTGATGGCATAACTAAGTTATTATCTTAGAAGGGAAAGCGATGTTATGGTTTGGAAAGATAAATTGGTACACCCCACCAACCTGAGGAAGGGTTAGGGGTCAAGTGTGTTACAAAATGGTATCAGAGAGGAGTTAAAACTCTTGGCCTAGATGGGCCAAAGGTAGGCGATAGGGACATGTTTGTATAATCCTATATTGAGAATAATTGAGCCTACAAGGTTTAAGGAGAGGCACAAAATCAATGGATCTGTGAAAATGAATGATGGTACTAAGATTGTGTGGCTTAAGAACTTGAAATTGAACATTGGTAACAACCCTAGGTGTTGTATGAGTTCCAGAGAGTGGAAAAAGTTGTTGTTTTGACAATTGCAATGTTGTCTATTAGCATGGGTGGACGAATCCTCTTTCAATTATAGTTTTTATGTATATAAGGGATAAGACCCTTATGGATAATTCCTTGTGATTAAGGAAGTGAATGAGGAAAAATTGATATGGTCTATCCATTTAGTATGTTAATGGAAGAGGCCTACTATGGTTATCCATTTAAGAGTAAGAAAATGGATTTTATGACCAGAGGGGCTATATGGACCCCAAAATTTGTGGAAGAGGTCACATGCTTGGAAATTAGAGATAACATGTCTCTGCTAAGATACTTGGGGACAAGATTGCAATGAAAGTTCAGTTGAAGCTCAATGAAAGGGATAATTAGGGTGATTACTAATGAAAAACATGACCAAGCAATGTAGCCATGGTAATGGGGTGAAAACTCTCAAATTTTCCCTTTTTATTTGATTCTTTCTTAACTCTGAAAAAGGCTATTGTATGTTATTGATTTAGAGCATAGAAATTTATAATACATATGCATTGATAAGGAAAAGAAATAAATTCTAGGTTCTTAAATATATGTTGTATTTGCATATGAATATGATGAGCATACATGTAATAGGTATATAGGATTAACAAGAAATCTAATGATATAAAAATTTCATGATGAATAACTATGATTGATGATGATTGATAATCAAGAAAGGTTGGCATCATGGATAACATTATTGGGAATGCTACTTACATCCTTGTGAGGAAAGAAGATATGGACTATGAGGTGTTGATATAGAGTAGAAAATGATCACATGACTTCCCCAAGATACAAATGGATTAGGTAGCATACAATGCTAAATGAAAACCATACATGTATGGTTTGGTATGCTCAAGTAATGAAGGGGAATATAGGTAAGTATTCCCTCAATAAAAGTTGATGATGGAAAAGGAATTGAGGCATGGATGGTTAAGGAATTAGGATTTGACACTTGATAATCACTCGGTGTTGTTGTAATTACCTTAGTGATTCCTAGAATATGGGATGATTTTGTAACAATTGTGCAAGAGTGATATCTTTCTGGTTGTTTTCATATAAAGAGGGCAACATAATTATGAATATGCCTGTGAAACTTGTCATATGAGTGAAAATAAGATATCATTAGAAAAGGACGATATTGATTAACAATAAATATCTATGGGAACAATATGGAAAACATGCAATTGGTGTACCTTCTTGTTGGTATTTGTGCGTGTGCTTATGCTTGAGGAGCATGATTTAATTGTATATTGGGATGTCTGGTATGAATGTATGCATGAACTAGTTGGTTGTGAAGAAAGAATAGTGTTTTGTATGTTTTGGGAATCACCATTGCTATGTAGTTGACCTTGTATTGAAGGATCTGATTTTTTTCTTAAATACTAGCTTGAGGGGGAGTGTGTAACATTCCTCATAAAGAGATAGTGTTAAATGATAAAAGAGAAAATGAGAAATAATTCTTTGTTGTTATGAAAGAAGACAATGTGATTGTGATTATACCTTAAAAAATTTCATGTGAATGATTGTAAACAATCATAAGTTAAAATGATTTGAAATAGATGTGCATGTGAAAATTATAAATTGTGTCAGTTGTAGACACACACATTATGCTGATTCATATGGTTAAGTGCATGAAAGTACATTGTGAATGCAATATTATAGAATAGATGCACATGTTTGAATGTATGCATTCCTATATTCCTTATGGAATATTGGGTAAACAAATGAAATGATAAATTTGATGCTAACGCATGGGTTGATATCATTTCAGGTGATGATGGATATGCAAAAAGGAAGTTACATGATGAATAAGTCCCATGTGGGTTGACTACGTAATGAATCTATCAGGAGAACAGAGCCTTGCAAAATTAATGACTTCTGAAAAATTGAGCAGCGTGTTCTAGAATCCTATAAGTATAAGAATCCTAGATTACATTTTGAAGATAATACATGTGTGGAAGACATGCAAAATGAAATGTTAATCATTAAATGGTTAATGTGAAAGGATACACTATATTGAGATTGAATTCATGAGATAACCTTGATATGTTTAGGAATTTTTTTTGCATATAGGTAAGGAGGAGAACTTAAGATGAAATTGAATGGGATTGCTCAAGGAAATGAGGCATCCAAGAAAAAAAAAGGGGCAGAATGAAGGAATAATGTGGAGAAAGGGAGACACCCTTGTCACTTTAAAACTGTATTTTGTTTAGCAGAGTTATAGGATTTTAAGGAAGTAAGTACAATTTGAATAGAAATCAAAATCAATGAATTGAGAGAATGCATGTTTATATGAAATGGCATGTATATGAATTCCCTTATGGAAGAAAAACCTTACAATACCTCAAACTAATTGTGGAATGGAAAAAGGAAAGTGAGGAAATCGCCATGAGTGTTAGCATTATGGTCACCAGTAAAGAATGAATGCATGAATGCATTTAAGTGAAAATTTTGATTTTAATAATTTCATATTATGTTATGTTGATTTGAAGTCATGATCAACTCAAGACAACATATATACTCTTGTTGTGGCATTAAATTTCAATAAAGGTTTTCCATGAGGTGGGATGATTGGTTGAGTTTTCTAAGTCACCATAGTGGAATTCCTAACATACACATGTGGCATTCTGAAGAAAATGAAAATATGCATGGTGTAAATGTGGCCATGGGAATTATCACATTGAGTTAATTGCATATGAAGTTTGATTGCATTATGGAAATATTGGTGTGATAAATGATGCATGTGTAAGAAATGTTATTTCCTTTTATTTCATATTATTAATAGGCATAAGTGATGCAAATTGTTAGTACGTACAATTTTAAGATCACTTGTGGGCCACTAAAAGTGTCCAATGAAAATATAATGTGCATGAGAAACTAAAAATCTATTTGGCTGTGTGAAGATTGAGAAATTGCAAGAAACATGGTCTTGGATATGGCATCAATGTAAGTCCATAAGGAAGGTTGATTCCTACTATTGTAAAAAGACAAAATATCATGAGAGGGGATCTCATGTTTAGGAATATGGATTCCTATATGGAACAGATCTGAAAACTGATAAGTGTAATTTGAAATTTGTGGGGATTTTATTTGAAAGAGTTTTGATTGAAATTATTATGAAAATATCTTATGGTTATTGTATGCATGTGATACAAATGAGATGACAAATTTGTCTTGAAGGGATAGGTGAAGGATGTTGAGCTGGGAAAGTATGGAAAAGGCCACTATTGTGACATGAAGACCCATGTGATATATCATGATCACCATTGATATGGTTGGGTTGTGTTAGAATAGGTCATAGGGACGTCTTGAATGTAATACTATGTGAAGCCAATGATATATTTCTATGCAAGAAAGCTTTGGAAGCAAATATGGATTGTTGAAGTGATTGTGTAGAAGAGAAGTGGATGCTTGAGCTTGGATGGTGAATGAYTGCAAGGAACATGACACTTGACAGAAATAGCATGATAGTTGGGATAATGAGCACAATGGGCATGTCAAAGGATACAACGATTCGAGTATGATGTGGCAGCCATGTGAATGTAGATCCATGAATGGATATATAATTCTTGTGATAATATGCATATTTCCTCTTGAATTATGAACAACAATGAATATTTATGCATTGAATTGGTTTTAATATGCATGTTGCTATAGGCATACTACTGGAATTTCAAGAGTGCAGGAGAGGACCAAATCAAGAAGAGGAAGACATTGTTGAAGTGGTTGAAGGATGAATATATGGAAGGTGTTGTTGATATGAAGAGAACATTGAGGACAATGTTACTTTGAATGGGGAGGAGATTGTAACACCCCATTTTAATGCCCTGATTATATGTAATTAATCATGATTAATTATTTCCATGGCATATAAACATTGCAAATGCATTATTTTCTTAATAAAATATGTCACAGAACCAATTGATGGGTGGAGCACCAAAATTGGCCATGATACTACGAGAGGGATTAGAAATGGGGCATGGAAAAAGGATTCATGTTCTAAGGACCCCAATCCACCTTGTTGAAGTATTTAGGGGAAACAACAATTATTTCCATTTAGCTTAAAGATGAACTCAAATATTAAATAAATTATGGTTGAATAGATGGAAATTACTCTCGATGTAAATGCATGGGAGTAAGGACTAGTGTTTCCATGGGGAAGTGTGGACAACCCCAATTGCATGGAAGGTAACTCACAAAGATTTTGGGAGAAGAAGAGAGAACATATGGGTAGGTGAAAAAGAGGAATAGAGTAGAGATCACAAGAAATGTCTGTTGTACTTATGTGAGGTGGATTTCATGCAACAGAGACAGAGAACTCATGCAAAAGAAGTATAAGTAGAACTGGGTAGCAGGAACCCATGATTAGATAAGTATTGTATGGATGGAAATGTGGTAGAGTCCATGAGAAGAGAGAAGAGGAAGGCGTAGAGAATGTGAAAGAAGCTATGAGTTGTAGGAGAAATCATGTGCAGAGCAGAAGGATGAGAATCAAGGAAATAATGTTTTGCATGGATGGTATGAAAACCAAACCCAACCTGAGCTAAGAGGGTCACAGGCTTGATTCTTTTTGGAATGAAACCAACAATGGAAGGGGAGGGCACTAATGGATGGTGTTAGCCATGAAGAGACTCCATTGTGAAGAGTAAATCTAGTTAGGAGGCATCTAATAAACCCATGGAGGCCCTGGGCATGGTGGGTATCGAGGGTTTTCAACCAGTGGTTGTGTGAAGGAGACTAGACTTCAAACCTTGAATTATATTTGAGAGTATGAGGAATTCCCTGGTGGTATCATGGCCTGGAATGGGGATGGATATATTGTATAGAGTACTAGTGCATCTGATCTTACGCTTGGGTGGAAAAGTTCTCACCCACAGTCAGTTGGTTTGCTGAAAATGTGTAACAGATAATTTTATGTGTATATATTGTATATTATTTGTAATATATGTAAACATGCATGCCTGAGTAATTAATGGAATTACATGGTTATGAAAAAGAAGTTTCAAGGAAAGTGAATGATTGCATGTGCTTATCTCTTCTTTGTGCATAGTAGTTTATATGTAAGGTATAATATGTATTATAATAAGCAGAAACATAAATATTGTAGAAAATACCAGTGGAGAAACAAAATATAGAGAACAACAACACCAACAATGATACCTTTATTGATAGAAATACAAGTTCACTTTCCTCTTYGAGGGGGAAACCTCCAACATAGAATATCTCTATTACAATAATTCTCAAGACAATACTTTCTCATGCCTTATACTCCTATTTATACTAATTATATCTTCTAAACAACATTCTAGAGAAAGATCTTTCTAGAAGCATAAGCTTCTATTAAGTCTTCTTACATTAGACTCATTCACATTATTAAATAGGACTTATTAACTAATGTCAACCTTTATTACATGAATACTATATTATTCTACCTATGTGAGGGGTTAGGAGGGTTAGTTCCATAACATTCCCTCCCTCTTGAAAAACAACCTTGTCCTAAAGGCTTGAGATGGGGAAAGATTTGCAGAATGGTAGATGGCTCCCAGGTGGCATCTTTTGGAGGGGTATCATTCCACTGAATTAACACTTCCTTGATGGTGCATTGATGGAGACAATGGTTGAGTTGGTCCAAGACTACTTGTTGCTACAATCAAATGGAACCTTCCTCATCGAACTCAGGGACACTGGTTTGAGTCTGGCACTTAGTTCCAATCACTTTCTTTAATCATGAGACATGAAAAAAAAGATGGATCTTAGAGTGACTAGGAAGAGATAACTGGTAGGCCACATGCCCCACTAACTTGAGAATTGTATAAGGACCATAAAATTTGGGGGAATTTTTTTGATAATGTTCAAATTTGAGGGAATTCCACTTATAAGGTTGCAGAAGAAGAAACATTTGGTCCCCTTCAACGAATTGATGTTCAGAATGACCTTGATCTACTTTTTTCTTCATGTGATTCTGAGCTAGGACCAAATTTCCTTTAAGGGTATGGAGAATGGACACTCAAAATATAATATTTTTTTCAACCTCATCAACCTTGGAGACCCGTGGAATGTATGAGAAAACCGATGGTGGATATTTCCTATAGACTGCTTCAAAGGGAGTCATGCGAGTGGTGGTATGGTAAGATGTGTTGTACCACCATTCAGCTAGGACGAACCACTGAGCCCACTAATTTGGTCTATCATACAAAAAACACCAAAAATATGTTTCCAAACACTTGTTGACAACTTCCATTTGTCCATCAGTCTGGGGATGATAGGTAGTTTTGAGATGCAATTGGGTTCCCTGGAGCCTGAAACATTCTTGCCAAAAATTACCGGTGAAAGTTGGATCACAATCAGAAACAATAGAATGAGGCATGCCATGTATTTTGAATATATTATCCATTAAAATTGAGACACTTTGAATGCAGTGAATATGTGTTGAAGATAACATAAATGATCATGTTTGGAAATACATTCGACTATCACCATGATGACAAATTTGTTGTCTGATTTAGGTATGCCAATAATTAAATCCATAGAAATGTCTCTCCAAATAGCAGGTGGAATTGCAAGCGGTTGGAGTGTACCTTGAGGTTTGATTGTTTCTCCTTGATTGTGTTTATAGGTATCACATTAAACCAAAAAGGTGCATATGTCATATTTTGTAACATCTCATAAAAAAAACGTTTAACATGTTCATAGGTTTTGGTAAATCCTGAATGCCCAATTGTGGGTGAAGCATGAAACTCCAAGAGAATCATGGATTTAAGATGCGACTGTTAACAACCACATTTTATTTTCTCTTCTCGTATATGATCTCATAATCATATCCAAACAACCTGGTCACCAATTTTTGTTTCTTTAGGGAGGAAATTATTTGCTTTAAAAAACACTTGAGGCAAGGATAATCATTTTTAATTTGGAATTTTTTCCCCAATAGATACATACATGAAATATCCATTGCTTAAAGAATAGCCAACATTTCCTTTTCATAGGTGGATTGGTCCAAATGTTGCCCTGCTACTTTTTTTCTAGTGAAATCCAAAGGGTGACCATCTTTCATGAGGACTGCCCCAATTCCTTTCCATGACGCATCGCATTCTAGGAAAAATGTTTTTGTGAAGTCTGGTAGTGCTAGGATAGGAGTTACACACAAAGCATCTTTCAAGGCTTGGAAGGATTGATTAGCTGCTAGAGTCCAACTGAAAGCATAATTTTTAAGGATAACAGTGAGAGGAGCTATAATTTTTCCATAATTCTGAACAAACTTGCGATAATAGCTCATTAAACCTAGGAAACCATGCAAGATTTTAATAGTTTTAGGATGAGGCCAATCCTTCAAAAATTCAATTTTCTTAGGATCCACCCATACACCATCTTTTACTACAATATGACCTAGTTATTCCACTTCAGATGTGCTAAAAGCACAATAAGAGTGTTTGAGAAAAAAATTGTTCTTAGATAGGATATGTAGAACTTGATCCACATGGGTTAGATGGGATTGCCAAGTTTTACTATAGATGAGAATGTCAACAAAGAAAACTAATACAAAATGATGGAGGAAAGGATGAAAGACATGATTCATGAGACTTTGAAAAGTGGAGGGGGAATTACATAAGCCAGAGGGCATGACCAAGAAATCATAGTGACCCTAATTTGGGGATGTCTTTCTCTTTCATATGTATCTGGTTTTAGCCAAAAAAGAGATAAAGTTTGGTAAAGTATTGAGCACCACTCAATTCTTCCAAAATGTCATTAATTATAGGAATGGGAAATTTTTCTTTGATTGTGAGTTTGTTGAGGACTCAAAAATAAAGACACATTCTCCAAGTGCCTTATTTCTTGAGTACCATGAATACCAAATAAGAAAAGGGGATGGTCCTAGGACATATATCACCTTCTTCTAACAGTTCTTGAATAATTTTCTCAATTTCAATTTTCTGGGAAAAGGGATGATGATAAGGGAAAACATTGGGAGGAATAATTCTTG
>JASDQU010365926.1:0-11581 GCA_032191745.1 Picea mariana
CATTGGATCAAGGAGAACCTGCACATTCTTTAAAGTGCAAGGAGAAGCGGGCGTACAAAATCCTGAAAGAAGGAGGACCGTCCATTTACGGGTAGGACACATGGCAAAAGATCGTTGTTTCGCTGACTGGAAAGTCAAAGGAACGGGGTTCCCTAACCTGTCGAATTCGCGAAATGCGAAACCCCGAAGTAAACTCCATTTCAGAGTTTCAGAAATCGGGAGATGGAGAAGTCTGAGACTCTCAACATTAGGAGTCTCGAAGTGCCGAAATGTGAAATCTTGAAACAGACACGTCAGCTAAGAACACGTGGCACAACCAGGCAATGACAAGTGTCAAGTTGATTCAACATTTCAGGCACATGTAAGTCATGAATCAAAGTGACACGTGGCAATTATTTGACACGTGTCAATCCACGTGTGACGTCAGTAGGTTTACATGACTTCAGAGTTTTGGAAATCGAGAGATGGAGATGTCAAGAACTCCTACCACATGAGTCCTGAAATCGTGAAATGCGAAACGTCGAAATCCTGTCAATCGTCCATCTCAGGGGGTTATGTGAACCGTTGATCCGACTCCCTTTCGGAGTTTCAAAAATTGGGAGATGGAAATGTCAAGAACTCCTACCATAGGAGTCCCGAAGTTGCGAACCCCGAAATCGTGATATGCGAAATCATGAAGACATCAGGACTTCCGAATCACTTAGAGTGTGGACCGTTGATCCGACTCCATTTCGGAGCTTCGAATATCGGGACATGGAGCGTCAAGAGACTCTACCATAGGAGTGCTGAAATCCCGAAATGCTGAAATGCGAAACACGTTTTGGATCAATCTGTGGTCGCAACCATTGGTCACATCGACGAAAGATGAAGGAAGGAGCTAGTTCAGATAAGCTCCATTTCATAGTTTTGAGGATCGGGAAATGGAGTGTAACAAAATCTTTACCACAGGGATCCCGAAATGGCAAAGTGCGAAATGGCAAAGTAAACGCAAGTTTCTATGAATTCAATCCAACGGTACAGGTGAATTTGAACAAGATCGCAGGGCTACTTTTGTGCTTCTCAGTGTAACAGCTAAAACAAATGATGATCTCTGCCAGAGGACTCGAAGAGGACTGAGTGTGATTGCCAAAGAACATGAAGAGTCTCAAGGAATCTTCCAACGAATTGAGGATTATTGATTCAGGTGATTGATAGATGGAAGGGGATTGAAGTCTATAGCTGAAAACATAAAGGATAAGCTCATCTAAGACAGAGAAGATGAAGAGACTCAACTACCAGAGAAACTAAGGAATCTCAGAATAAGACCTAGTGATGATGGATGCGTAGGTGAAACCACCAGAGAAGCTGGAGAGTTACAATGATGATCAGGCAGAGGAATGACAGTGAGCAGAAGATGCAGAAAAGAGAGAGAACATGGCGCACAAGAGATTGGATAGTTGTGGAAGAGTGAAGTGGAGAAAACTCTCCGATGTGGAGGAGATTGGGGTGGTGTGAGCATGCAGAAGCATGGAAAATATTGCATGCACAAGGAGCACAGAGACTATAAGAATGTGGAACAAAGAATAGACTAGTGTGGTCGCTGTGTAGGAGAATTCAGGTGTGTGCAAGGAGGCAGAGCGCAGGAGCAGAAATGCATAGTAGAGGAATGGTGCATTGAAGGGATATGGTGCAGAGAGAATAAACGATAGAAGAAGAGAAAGTGCAAGGGGTGTGTAGAAGACACTGATGTAGACAGGGTAGAGCAGTGTAACAGAACAACAACAACACTGGTAAGCCATTGAATAACTTTATATCACTGTAATAAGTTTTAGTAACAAACAATTTACATTTCAGGGTGGTTGGGAGGTGCTAGGGAGGACTGGTGTCCTCAGAGGTTCAAGTGGGTGCTTGAACACAGGGAGTTGTAGCTTCCTTCTAGTTGGTGCTAGAGAAACCAGGGAGTTGGTGCTTCCTTCTAGTTGGTGCTAGAGAAACCAGGGAGTTGGTGCTACAGAAACTAGGGAGTTGGTGCTTCCTTCTAGTTGGTGCTAGAGAAACTAGGGAGTTGGTGCTTCCTTCTAGTGGGTGCTAGAGAAAACAGAAAGTTGGTGCTCTCAACAAGTTGCATCTTTCAAAACAGAGGTTGTGGCCTCACAATGAGTTGGAGCTCATATGTATGATAATGTAAAGAATGTAAAGATTACTTATCATATAAAGAAAAAGAGGTTTTTACCCTTTATGGGTTTCCTCAGGAAATATCTGTCTCTACATATCTCATATGTATGAATGATGTTGAATGTTACAATGCTTACTTCCCTGCATTACTGTGATTATCATTGAGAGGTTTGTAATGAGTTTTAAATAGGTATAATTGTTTAAGCACGGTAACAACTGATTCACCCCCCCCCTCTCAGTTGTCCAACACCTCCTTCTAGTGCCATTTTTTGTCGGGCAAAATTGACCGACCGTCAACTAGAAGAACAATTCTGGTCCGGGGTTGTCTAAGTAACGCAAGCAATTTTGTGTAACTAGTTCTGACGGGTTTAATGGCTCCGTTAACCAATCTGAAGTCCTAAAATAAAGAGAAAGAGATAACTAACTAATGCTAAAAACTATAATATATATATACATACTCTAATATAACTATTGTAAATGTATTTAAGAAGAAAAATAAAACATAAGAATCTCACTTATGAACAACATTTACAGGTTGCAAGATTTACTGGAAACTTGCAAAATCAATGTAAGAATAATTGCTTTTGAGAAGCAGATAAAGAAAGCACATTTAAACATTTCCTGTTTTCTTTTTATAAATCTAACAAATCTTGAATTAACTAAACTGAAACACTGATGTACAGATAGTCAAAAGCTAATCTAAACTTTCTGGTTTCACTAAAACATAAATGATAGAAATTAGAAACACAAAGAAGCTAACCTGATGTTAGTTCCCGAGNAGCCTCTGTATGAATGAGGAACATCCAGCTACAATGCCTACGAGATAAATTTGCAATAGACTTTATACTGAAACCTTTCCAAATAAATTCACAAGATGTATTGGCAGCCAAGATTATAAAATGAAAAGGGAACACATATTAATTCTGTGATCTTATGATTGATAGTGATTACATTCAGATAAATCTATGTGTAATACATTCACTTCATTATTCAACTTAAAGATCAAATAGAAATCCTGATATTCAAATTAAAAAAAGATGATCACAGTGTGAATATATGGAACAACAAATTATGAACAACTTTTATAACATGAATATCCTGAAACATAACATATCATCGAGTCTAAAGCTACAAGACATATTAATATACCAGGATTAAATGAAACAAAACATTAATGAAACACATTAACAAAGGACTAAAGCCGAAATGCTGAACACTGTTCCATTAAGTCTTGAAAATTCATTCGTCCACCTTTTGGTCCTAGGCCAAGATGCCTTTCATTTACAAAATAGAGAGTATTTAAAGAGTTTTTTAAAATCTAAACTTCCTATCTCCTAAGATAGGATTAGAGATTATAAGATCAAAACATTACAAATATAGAGGGCCTAGAGCCACTCATGATCAAACTATATCTTCAAAAATTTATCAAAGTTTTTTCCTATTTACAAAATAAACAAAAGGAGATACTAATCAACTAGATCAAACATGTTCCATCCCATAAGATCAGCATTAGATATACCATGTCCTGAAAAATGAAATATAGGAACAAGTTAGATATTTTATTAACAAATAATTACTAAATTTTATATGAAAATGACTTGGCTACAAAATGTCTCGATTCTGTAGCCAGTCTTATATTGGTAAAATAAATATAAGTTTAACCGATTTGATTCAAAAAATAAGCTGACCGTAATAAGAGGGAAAAAATTGTTTTACCATTTAAACCAATGACTAACATAGATCAAGATAACTCAGAATTGATAATGGCCTTTACACTGTCTGCATTCTTTATCACAATGTTGCTTGTCTTCTTAAGATGCTTGGCTTGTCTCTGTTCATTTTCTTTGAGTTCACGATTTTCTTTTATGATTAATTCATTGTGGTTGGTGAGAGATTTAATTCTTTCTTGTAGAATGGGGATGTCAATATAGTACCGTTCAATCCAATGCAAGCAGACCTCACAATGCACAGAAGGAGCGATCTGTCAATGGAGCATATAGTTGGGTGTACGAACATCAACACTACCTGTTGTCGGCCCTTGACCGATCTTAATACCAGTAAACCCCTTTCTATCCTCGAGACACGGTGGAAGATTGTTAACATAGTCATATGGCTGATTAGGATCCGACTTATGACAATCTGAATCTTCCTCTGCAAGAAAATCCTAAATTTCGGGATCTGAATCCTCATTGATCTCGATCGTATTGATCGAGCTCAAATGAGGATTAGATCGATTACGTAGACTTCTCGAGATGAGCCGACCAACCCTCTTGTTTCAGAACCCTAACATTGCTTGCTTCTGTTTTGATTGTTTGTGAGGGTCTTTACTACCGGATTTTACAGTAGGGTTAAGGCCGACAATTAAATCATGCATATGGGTTTCTATAAACTTAGAACCAACATCCTGTTTCCCATGTGAAAAGTGACTGGGTATTGCCTTGTCACGAGGGTTTTCCTTCAAAAATGTTGGCTTGTCACTTGAGAAATCAACATGTTTCTCTATCATAGGCTTATCCAACATAGGGGTTTCTATAGGAATCACTGTAGCAAAACCGTTTCAGGCTAAGAACCTATCCCAGTCATCACCCAGGGCTGTCAAACGATGAACCAACAACATTTTAATTAAGACATGGTGAAAGAGGCTAGAGTCGAGGCTCTGATTCTTGTATCTTTTTGACATCTTGTACAGACTCCTTAGTAAATAAAATGAAACATTCAGATGGAAACCTATAAAGTGCATAAGCAACTGCACATGATAAAGAAACACCAGGCCATAATGGCCTTCACAGGTTATAAACTGCTTAAGAACTGATAAGAGACCATGCCATATAACCTTAAGTAGAGAAACATGAATACCTTTCTCACAACAATCAATTTTTCTGGAGGTCATGAAAAGATTCCAGGGCACTTCGTCGATTTTCAAGTTCTTAAACCACTTTTGATTAGAGGTACCAAGTTCTTAAGTCACTGTGCAGTAAAAAAAACAAAAAAAAAAATAGAGGTACCAACAGAGGTACAATGCACCAAAAGGAGAAGAAGCACACACACTTAGGAATACAAACTTGGCGAGGACAAGGCCAATGGCCAGGTCAAAATGGAAACAAGAAGGATAAGTAAGTACGACAAAAGTAGAATGAAACAAAAAAGGCATGCAGAATTGAATGTCGGAAAGGACCGATGAGACGCCGCATTAATCGTGCCAACTGGAGATTGCGAAGGAGAGTAATGGAAAGTATGAAGGAACCATAGTTTCATTGAATCCATAATAAAGGTAGTGTCTTAGAAAAGTTTCATATGATGCCCATACAAAGCACGGACATGGGAACAAATAGTTTATCGCAAGATTGGAAAAGACAGAGAGCGAGCGAGCATACAAATCACAGAGAAAAGTTCACAGAGGTTGTAGAAGCTACGAAGCTCGACGAATGACCATATTTTCCACCATGGCACCACCAAAGAAAGCAGAACTAGGCTAGACTGCTAGACACTCTAGATTTAGAACAAGGGCACAAGAACAATCGCAGGAAAGTGAACAACAACCTCTAGAGATCGTTAATGTCGACAAAATCCCCTCACCAGATACAACACCGATGAACCCCACACCCTTGGTAGAAGAAACCCAACATCCAACACTTGAGGGCATGAATGTGGATATGCCGATAGAAGAACAAGAGCAATAGAACCAGGGCACATGAACACTGAAGAAGGCGCAACCTGAGAACCTCGAAGGAGCTTTGAGAGTCAATGGGATGACTACAAATTAGGAAGCAACAGTCACGCCAGATGAATCTCAAACAACCGTGTCAGACCACCCATAAGAAGGACCAGTGGAAGATGTCACGGTTTGGCCAGAATGGTATGCTGAAGTATGACCGACGGAGGCTGGAACCTCAAGCCAGCCACTACCAAAAAAGGACAAGCAACATGTACCTAGGTCACCACACAAGAAACCCGTCACAACCATTGTTTTTCCACGTATACCATATGGGGTACGGGTGAAATCAGACTTGCTAGGTTTTTTTGAGAATATAAATATTCAAACCATGATGTAACAGACATGGACAAGTTCTCGGAGTTCGCAAAAAGAGTATACCTATAGACTGTGGGTCTGGATGCATTTGGGGAACCGATTAATCAACCACTCCAGTGGGCAACAAGATTGGAAAAAATAAGGATTTTAGGTCTGTTAGAGCTACCACACTTAGGTAGAGGACAATACGAAAACAATTGCATAAAACAATTGATGGCTATCACACATGGTGGGGATATATGGTTGGAAAATCTCGTCTCGATAGACGTAGAGCTCATTGCGCACATTATAGGGATGCCATCCCAGGGCATGGATCCCGCACGATTTCTTGATGACAAAACAAAGGAGAAAGCACTCACAGAAGAGATGAAGAATAAATACGACACTGATAGGGGAATGCAAGGAATCATCATCAAAAGGATCAACGATGCCATGACACAAATGGTCGTGTTGGCCATTGACCAAGTTTTGGGAGATCCTTGGTCAAGTTTGACCTATTTTGGGACTTTGACAGCCTGTTGAAGACGGAGCGCAAGACGAAGAGAATATCGTGGGATCTTGGCCCCTTTTTAAGGATTTTTGGGTTTTGGGATCATGTAATGGGATTGGGAATGTCGGCCCATGGGTTTACCCATGCTTAGGCATATTTTGTAATATATATAGAAGACTAGGTGATGTAATGAGATGAAGTTGTAAGGAATGGATAAGTGCTAGGGTTGGATTTGTGTGATCAAGAGCTGTCGACGCTTTGTGCATACTGTGTGAGATTTGCAGAGCTAAGTGAAAGTCATTGTAAGAGACTGTATAAGGTTGTGTGCTTAGATCTACTCAGGGAAGGAGGGTCTAGCGAGCTGCGTAGATCTCCTGTCCTCTACGGAGTAGGGTTTTGAGGCTCTATGCATGCAACCTATTGAAGAAGCTAATGAAGAAGACAAAGAGTTGGTGGACGTATCTCCAGGGTGGGGGTGAACCATGTATATGCTGTGTTGCTCTGCTTTGTGCAATGTGTTGATGTTCTTATATGTCAATATGCTTAGTGATTTAATATAGATAGATAAATCTGTTGATTCTTTGTGCTTAATGATGTATATGGATGGATGTGAGATCTGACTTACATACATGTGCTTAGTGCTGGAATCTGTTAGGATCTGATCTGTTCGTCATGCTAAGTGCTGTTATATGTTAGATTTGGTTGAATACTGCGATGCTCTGTAATTAGGGTTTATCTGTGTTGTAACTAAGAACTAGATATTGATGAATGTTAACTACTGAGTGCTCTGTTAAGTGTTGGAATCATAGATCTGTGTCCTAGCTAATGTTGCAGACACTGGAGTCCTTCAACCACCCCTACCTCTACCTCGAGTGAGACTTCATCTGCTTCGCAGGTGTTGGCAAAAGGGTCGGTAGTTAGAGTTTTGTTGGTGTGCTCTTGAGCGTTGAACCCTGGGTCTGCCCCTGTGCCAACAAATGGTTTTGTTGTCGGGACTTGAAACTGTGATTGCTGGGAACTGAGGAAGAAGAATCTTTGTGCGAAGATCTGACCTAAAATTGTGAAAGATCTGTGCATAGATGTGTCGCTTTAGTTCACAGTACTCTACTTATTTTGTGAAGCTTTGTGCTAAAGAAAATAAGTTTGATCGGAAGAAAAGAGGTAATATCTAAAATCTTTGTGCTATGAGAAAGGTAAAAGTGAGAATTTCTGATTAAAAGAGGTAAGATCTATAATCTCTATGCTCTAATAAAGGTAAGAATAGTGAAAAGTTTTAGATCTGAAATCTTTGTGCTCTGTAGAAGTAAGATAAGTGGAAATTTTTGTTTCTAAAGTATGGATCTAGGTATGTTTGATAAGAATTGTCCTAGCTTGAAAACTGGGGCACTGATAGATGAAAGAAGATTTGATACGAGTAGATATGATAAGAATAGTGAAAGATATGTTATACCTATGCATAGAGAGAATGTTTGGATTAACAAATGGATGCATGATCCTAGAAAGAATTTTTTGCAAGTTAGCTACCATGATCCTAGTGCACAGTACAAGAGAGGTTGGGGATCATTTAAGAGAAAGAGAGGATTAACCCTTTGTTATAGTTGCAGAAGACTGAGCCATCTAGCTAAGGAATGCCTTGGTAGAAGACCTAGTTGCCTTTGTTGCAAAGCTATGGACCATGAAGTATTGGATTGCCCTAGAATGATTGCTAAGCTTGAAAGAATGAATATGAGACAAGAACACCCTAAGGCAGATCCATAAACTAAGATTATGGCAGAACCCCATAAAGAATCAGAGAAAGTATTGCTATAGATGAAAGAAACCCAGAATGACCACCGAGATGTCAGCTTATCAGAGATCTTCAAAGAAAAAGAATGCATAGAAGAAAGAATAGGAGACTTTGACATTTACTGTGTTCTGGATGAAGAAACATAGGTGAATATTATGACAAAAAAAACTTAGGAAACTTTAGGGGAGCCTGCTATGATTCCTTCATTAGGAGGAATAGGACTGTTCAAAGGAAATATGATAAACCTATGTGGAAAGCTTACCCAGATATCTATGAGTACTAAGGGAACTTCAACAGAGGAAGAATTTGAAGTTGTTAAATTTATTGAGGAAAATGCTCCATTTACTATATTGCTCGGAAAACCTTGGATTGAAAGAGACCAGGACAGAAGGAAAGAAAAATAAGTATTAGAGAAGAAGAAGTGAGAGTTAAAAGATTTCATGACTAGGAAGATTGCTCACTTGATTAAAGAATAGGAGAACAGATCGAATCCATTTGAACCCAGAGAATTTCATGTCGAAGTTATGAGAATACCAGAGGACTCCCAGAAGATTGTAGTACCTATTCCAGATACAGATGAAGTATTACCCCTAATTTCTAGGAAAGAATCTCAACAATGCGAAGTTTCTCTACCAAGAGGAGATAAGAATCAAAATGGAAAAAGGAATACCGAGACGAAACTCACTGGGAAAAAGGCGAGAAAGTTAAGTAAGAAGAGAGCTAAGATCGAGAAGTTATAGAAGGATCCCAAAGGAACTTCGCAGAAGGAAAATGTGAAAAATTGGAACTTCGCCGGGATATCAGAGCAGAGTCACATGGAACTTTGCCATGGCAAAGCAATATAGCCTTTAGGAATAGTATAACCGTTAGAACAACACCCTGAACGGGAAGAAAGACATTTATGGTTAGATAGCTCACCACTAGACCATTGGGACTGAGCCATAATGGGCAGAACTGAGTTAATGAAGGGTTCTTACCCATTGCAAGCGACCCGTTGCCAATCTATCTATTTATCACATCATGCCATGCACCGAGAACACTTTTTCTAACCATGAATTTGAGCTTGTAAATTAGTTGATTTTCACACAGTGATCATCATGCTTTTGCCATCTATCCCATTGCATTGATAAATTTCTCTTCGAACTCAATATTTTCAACCCCGAGCATGCATGTCGGACGAGCTTAGTGCTACAAAAAAGATTGTTGAGGAATTTCTCATCGACCTCATGACCGAAAGAGTAATGTCGATGTGTGCAAGTATACAAGCATCATCGATCAGAGGAGTGCAAGCCTCTCCATCGACTACTCGCAGAGCCGAACCATCCCGACTATCAGCGGAGAAGAGAACCAAGCACAGAGATAATCTAGCCAATGCAAAGTTGATTCCATATATATTACCTGACTATATCCCGACTCTAGCCGATGCGGTAAGTCACGATAGTGTACCCAGAGATTTCAAGTACACCATGGTCACTGTGTACCTCTCGAAGGGGATATGTGTAGTTTGAGCGCAACAAGAAAAATCGCAGCGTTGAAGTTCAGTGACTTCAACCTCGGATATCGCAAGAACAACAACATGCGCGCCCCGTACAAATACCTGACCAAGACGAAGGGGAAGAACTCAAAGATAATCCCTCAATAGGGGATTATGGACCTCACGCAGTCCACCCTCTTAAATGTAATGAAGATACCACACTTTGGAAGGCACCAGGAGGTTAATGCGTGCATTAAGCTCCTGCTGTCATGCTTCCATGGCGTCTACTTGGGGCTAGATCGACGTATTACAGTTGACTCAAGGTTGATCCATAGGATCAGAGGGTTGAGTATGCAAGGACCTGACCCATAAGAGTTATACCCAGTAAAATCCACCGATCGCGTGCTAGCACAGAATATTAAGGATACATACGACAATGCCAAGAAGGGTACATGAGTCTACAAGGTATCCTCCATCCAAAATGGTGCAGTGCACCTAGCATGTCAGTTAATAGTTGGGAAGATGGTATGCAAGAACCAACCCACATAGGTCACGGGCTTTGTCGTTGACCTCGCGGGGAAGTGTGTAGAAGGCTTATAGATGAACTGGGTGAAGTACCTAGTCAATCAACTCGAACTAGACTATCACAAAGCAAAGGATCAGGGCTACAAATTTCACTTCAGCTCGCTCCTGATCCTTATCATGTTTTTCTCTAGGAGATGCCTAAAGGTGCGACCTTCCCATACATCGAGCCATTTGAGTCACTTGCCGTGAAGTTCACTACCCTTTGGTATTCAACTGATATGAACAAATAGTGGCAGTCAAATGTTGTTTTTCATACCTACTACCTTCAGCTAAAGAGAGCCATCAAGGATGAGCCTCACATGACTCCAAACACCTTACAGAGATTCCAACCCCTAATGAAGTTCAACGTAGATCGAAATTTCATTTACATTACAACGTGAGCCGATGAACATAAGGAGCAGCTCCAGTCATACTATAATCTCACAGAAGAGGATCTTGAGGAGATCACTAAGGACTAATCGACGGACCTCCTTATTCCAATAGACCCTATAGAGATGTCCGACCCTGACATCCCAGAAACCATGAATGATACACCCGGACCTAGCAAAACGAAGAAGAATGAAGAGGTCCAAGACCTAAGCAGTGTTAGAATATAGAAGATGGTGTGCTCATTTTACCATTGACGATACCCTCGTCACCCAACCACAGGCTGAAGCCTCCCTCTGAGCACCTTAACCTTGACTGAGAATTTCTTTGGAAGCAAACCCTAGGCTAGATAGCCAAACAAAGAGCAAGGCATCTCTCCCCAAGGATAGCGCAACACAAAAGATTGATCAGATGTTCCAAACCCTAGCCAAAAGATATCCAAGCCAATACTGAGAACTAGCTACTGTTGCAGCTGCACTTGCAACCCTCCTACAAACCTGCGCACCAAACTGCAATCGCAGTGTGCACCAAACTGCAGAACTGCAATTCTGAGATGTGACAAATGAGAATTGGCGCCCTGTATTTATAGTAATCCTGCCAGTTTATTGGGGCCGACTTCTCTTTCTGGGTATGTGTCCGTTCAGTATATTATTATTAATTATAGCCGACTTCTTCTCTTGGAGGCTAATATCCTAA
>JASDQU010365927.1:0-11443 GCA_032191745.1 Picea mariana
AAAACCCTCATTATGCATCATAGAATTTTAAATTATATAAAAAATTTAAACTATATTAGAACATGTGCAATGAAAAACAATACTTTCATAAAATAAATCTTATGTTTACTGTTTTTTTTTTTTTTTTTAGGAAACCATCGTTCCTCTACTAAATCTATAAATCATCGCTCATGCAACATCATGAAAAAACCGCATTGGCACTTTTTATATATATTCTAGTTGTATAAGTAAATTTCTCAGTTTGAGATAGTGTAACTTTTTAAATAACTTTTATGTCTATTAGGTATATACGCATTTCATTTACAAGTAGTGTTGGATTCTTTGACGGGCTTGCAACATAAACTACTTTTATAAAGGTCTATAGTGATTTCCAAAGTCATTGTTTGAGTTATTTTAATTTTGAATTTATTATGTAAATTTTATTTACATAAGTTTTATTTTTATTTTTTTCATACAATGTAATTAGTATAGTTGTAAAGTGGTTGGTGTTGTAGCTGGTGAACGTTAAAAGTTATTTGGATGGATAGCATTATGGTGAATTGAAACGCATGGACAGCTGAAACTCATATAGAGTTGAGGAAATCCAAAAGTTAATCTTAAATGTGGTAATTCCAAAGGTTAATCAGTTAAATGTGGCAATCATATGGTGATATAATAGTTTCTTAATATGATTAGATAAATGTTAAAAAGTAAACAAGTTAACTGATGCATTCAAAAATACAAGGAAGTTATGAAGAGTAAATCACATTCATTGATTTGGGAGACGACTAAGAATATTCCAGCATTTTCAATTGTAAAATTTTAGATTAAAAGGTGATTAAATGTGCCCAAATTTTAGATTAAAAGGTGATTAATTGTGCCCATCTCCAATAAGTATACACCTTTCAACATAATTAAAGAATTCATTGACTAAGAAATTAACAAATTATGATATTGTTCTAAATCATTATTATAAGTAAATTATTAAACATGTATAAGGTAGGTTATATTGTAATCACTTCGTAGTCAAAATACTACTTTGACTTTTAAATAGTTGCTGTGAATTAAATTGAGTTTATAAAGTTAAACTTTAAAATAACAAGAAAATTAATTTTTAATTATTTAAAAAAAATAATTATATACTATTTCATTTGTTAAACGTGTGACAATACTAATTTGCATCTTATCTCTCTCAAAGCGAGATAAAATATATAAATAAATAATAAATAAAATCTATCTGGCATGTAATCTCTCCTGCTTTGTGTACTACTCCGATTTTATGTGTACTACCCTGTAACAGATGATAAAATTAAAAATTAAAAAAATATTTTCCACAAGTAATATGTACTACACTCTGTACATTGTTATCTTCAAATACCTATTTCTCTGCCAAATTTCATGTAATCACGTACATGGTTAAATGCTCAATTACATGGGTGTTTAATGTATTTTCGATGGTAGTTTCCCCTTTCCTTTTTTCCTCATCTTTTTAGGCATTTTTTTTTCGTATTTTTGAAATTCAAGTTTATGCTTTTGGTAAATACCTTTTAACCTTGTAGATTTTCGTCCTTTTTTCTTATTGTTGAGTTTTTTTAGGTCAGTTGGGCGTAGATCAGGGATTATATTATTATTGTTTTAACTTCAAAGAAATAGAATCTCTCTATGATATATTTATCTCAACTTGTTGATGGAAGTCCCAAAAACGTTTAGGTTAAAATAGATGTGTGTCTCTTCTTTAATTCCTTTGTATCAAAAACTTGAAAATATATATTTAATAGATTTTAATTTTAGTTGAAACTATATAATAATAAAACTATTTATAAACATGGCTATAATTTCATCTCAAAACTATGCTCCAACCTACTATCTAGATATGGACTACTACGATTTTCAACTTGGTGTGCAAGATCTACCTATAATACTTTTTTATTGTTTGAAAATCTCTACAATTTTTCTAAGGCCTAGAATTGTATCTATGAGATAATGTTTATAATGAAAAATTGGAAAACCAAAGTAATCCACTTTCCTAAATCTTTAAAATTTCTTGATAGTTTTCTAATCACTTAAAGACTATACTAGACTTTTACCACTAAACTACATAGAAATATTATTTTAAAAAATTATCAAGAGAACTATTATTTTAAAACATTCCCAAATCTTTTCAAGATAAGAATAAAATAATTAGAGAGGCTCCTTCATCTACAATACAATGGAAAATACATGTTGAATTAACTTTAAACATTATTTGGAAAGGTGTAAAAGAAGGAAGGAGAGGCTCAACAAGATTATTCCAACCAAAAGAAACCATCCTCGGACTTGGGGGAGCGTACTTGAAGAGAGTGGAATTCCCCCTTGTTCAGAATGTACTAAACTGGAAATGCTAAAGACATAGTTGAAAGATGCATCACTCCCCAAAAGAAGAGTGGGATCAGTCGAAGACAACCACTTCATCAACCAATGAATGAATAGGTTTTTGGGAAACCGAATATGATGCAGGATTAGAAGGGCCTTCATAAAAGGACCATAATCTTCATACTTATAGAATACCAAGACACAAATGAGTAATATGATCTTCCTTGAAAATATTACAAGGAAGCTTGGGCTTACATCCTATTTGTCTATATGTTTCAACAGTATCAATGCCCTGTTGACGGGAGTTTATGAAACACCATCATCAAGAAGGGAAGATCCGGTTCAGGGTTGTCTATTTAACCCAAGCTGTTTGGAATAATCTACCCTGACGGGTTTTATGGCTCCGTTAGCCAATGAAGATACTTAAAATAACAAAAAGAGGTAAAACTACCTAACTATATAATCCTATCAGTTAACACACATATATATATAATTACTTAGCTTATAGTCGTATTATATACAATAGGTATGTACAGATACAAGGTTTAAATAAAGCCTTGTGAAAATGATAATTTTAATTAATGAATCAAAGTTTAAATATGATGTAAAACTTAAGGAAATCGTTCTATTACTATAAGTAGTAAATAAAAAAATAAATGAATGGACAATATTGGAAACGATATAACAGTAATGAACAAAGCATCAAAGTTTGAATGATTTAATCGTTATTCATTCGTAAAGTAAATTAATCAAATAAAAATAAATCTAACTAACCTAATGTTGATCAGCTGTAAAGAAAAGGTACTAAGCTGTATTCGTCTTTTTGCATAATGTAGGCTCGAACTTAACCTGTTGTCAAGCATAAATCTATGGCAAGAAGCAAATAATGATATTTCTTGAAACAACTCAGGGAATTTTTTGTATTTCGAAAACAATCTATGATAAACAGAAAGACAAATGAATTTTTCTCATGTAACTTTAAGTTATTCAAAAACTGAAGATGAAATTAATTTCAATCTCCGACAAATGGTATTATAAAAAATCCAACATTCGATGTAAACTCAAAATGTATAGATAGATGATTAGTCTCAGAGATTATAATAACTAATAAATAATGGACCATGTGAGATAAGCACAACATGAAAACATCAATGTTGAACAGGCTAAAGCTAATTCATAATAGATACGTTTTCCATGCCCAAGAAATATATGAAGGCCAATAATCACATTGTACAGTCTACAGAAGGATTAATGCCAAAAAGTAAACTGCATTCCATATATTTCTCAAAATGATAAGTCCATCATCAGGTCCCAAAAGAAATTTCCTTTGTCTCTGTGGAAGCACCAATATTTAAACTAAGATCATGATCTATTTCTCATATCTTACAAGATAGAGGTAGATCCATTTTAATAAAGTATTTACTAAAAAGGTAACAAAAAAATAGGTCTGTTGTGGCAACCATTCAAAATAATTACATCATCAAAATATTCTTGAAACTATTTTTTAAAATGAAAATTACAAACTTAGAGCATCTCCAACTATTTACTCGTTCCTTCAACCTTTGCACATTGATCTACTTCACACCTGAGAAGAAAAACAAAATTTAATTTAGAAAAGCAATCTAATAAACTAATTAAATACAAGTTACAAAATCTATGATTTTGTAGCTAGTCTAATAAAAACAAAATAAAACAATTCCAGTTATCACTAAACAAACCAAACATAAATTCCAAGAAGAATGTTTACCCATTAAACCTTTGAAAAAGAGACATGAGATAATTTCGAATTGATAACAACGTTGAAATTGGTAGAATTTTTTATAATAATATCCCCTGACCTCCTGAACCTTTTGCTGGCCATGGGTGAAACTAGTTGGATGCTAGCTCTCAATTCCTCGCTTTCCTTTTCCAATGCCAAGTTACAATCCATAACTTGATTTAGTTGAGCCTACAGATAAGGGATATCCTCGTAATACCTATGGATCCAATTAAAACAATCATCACAATATACATGTTCCAGATTCGGTAGTGGGAGAGTATGATATGAGTTTAATGGTTTATCCCGTGCCATAACCCTTTTCAATTGGATTCCTAAAAATCCCTCTTTCTCTTTTAGAAATGGAGGCATGTTAGAAACCAAATCATATTGGGGTGATTCTATTCTAGTGGCATCAGAACTGGTGTTGTCGACAAAGATCCTATCCTCGATATCAACTATGGGGATAGGTTTATCATGGTTCTAGTGTCGATTCCTATTTATTCTTGAAAGAAGTTTTCCATTCCTTTTATTATTGAAATATAAATCATTAAACCCCTGCGTGTTTTGCTTTCTTTGTCTTTTGATTTTAATTTCATTTTCATAAACCGATTTTTGTACAGGATTGGGAACGACATGTACCTTATCTCTTAGATGACTCATAACTTCCTTCAAGGACTTCTTTGGAACGAATTTGTGATTCCTGGAGGTGACCTTGGCTGATTGACAAGAATCAATAAGGGTATTGAGAGGTAATGCAGGGTATTTTGAGACTTGTATTTCCACTCAAAAATTTTACAGAGAGAGGATAGGCAAGGCATGATAGAATCGTCAACGCACAGAGGTAAAATATCGACCGATTATGGTGGAAATGAAACAAAACCATTCCTAACAAGGAAAATTTTCTAGCTATCTCCTACCTTTAACAAATGGGCATTAACCAAAACCCGAATTAAACCATGGTGGAAAAGAATGGATTTAGAGTTGGTGTTTTGTCTCTGATAGAACTTGGACATCTTTTGTAGACTTTTAAGAAAATAAAAGGGCAAGTTTAACTTAAAACCTAGGAATACCATTAATAGGTTCACATGAAATGAAAATACTAGTCCATAACATCCCTCACAGGTGACGATCTTCTTGATTATCAACAAAACACAATGCCAACGAGTTTTGAACAGATGGATGGGTGTACCTTTAACGTTATATCATGAATTTATGGATACCATCAATAGATTCCAAGGGATACCTTCTATTTTTAGATTCTTGAACCAGTGATCTCCTTCCCATGACAGGCCCGTGACCTCTGCTATTGATTCTTCATTAACTTGTAGTTGTAGGTCACCTAATTTAGCTCTAGTATCGTCAAAGGTCTTGGCAAAAGCTTGGGCAAATTCCAGATTAAAACCCTCAAATGTCTATACAAATTTAACCCATCTGAAGATGACAAGGTCATATACAGTATCATCATGAGAGAGAAGATCCTGTGAGCCATTCGGCTCTACCCAAACTAGAGGAGCCATAAGCTTGATTACGATATACCAGAAGGTGCAGAATGGAGGAGTCTGCGTTCAATCCAACCCAAAACAAATGATATGTTTTTCATAGTCAAAGGTGGCCCGAAAACTACGATCTCAAGAGGATTCTACCATGAATCCCACTCTTACTGCTGATTAAACCTCGAACCATAAGAAAAATACACTCAAAAACCACCTCGCCTGCTAAGAACCTAATCCCTGATTACGAAGCACCGTCAAATGACGAAATGAATTCAAGTTCAGGTGAACATGATAGATATGTAATGGTCTCAGAGCACGACCATTATCCAGGTAATAAAAAGATTAGACTGTAACATAACAACTAAAGGTGGCATTTGGATCATATGTTTATGTCATAGTTTTAGAACCAAAATCACAAAGGGGTAAAACAACAACATAGAATTAGTTAAAATCGATCATGGAATAACATGAATCAAACGCGACTAGGTTCTATCCTAATGCTATATAAATTTTTCTCATAACCATATGTTCATCAAACTTATAAGTTTTGAGATTATAGGTGTTTCAAAGGCTCGTTTAGTTTTATAAGGAGAGAAACCTTTAGATTTTATCAAAAGTGTTTATACAAAACGATTTCAATTTCATGCTTAACAATCATGAAATTTAAATAGGTAAATGAGAAGTTTATTGAAAAAATAAAACTCAAAAATAGAAAATGATCAATCAAGCAATTCTTCAAAAATCATAATCAAACTCTTCGCAAACAAAAGAGGCAGCTAATAAAATTTATTTTGCCAAGTTTGTGTTTCAAATATCGATGAAGTGATATGAATTGTTGGCTGCCAATAATGGTGAATCACTGGGCGAAGGAATTATCTCTGCATCATCAAAAATTTATATCAGGGAAAAGAAAGATTCGACAATCAGTAAAGACAACATTGAAACAGATTAAGAGTATTAAAATTAACTCAGAAAATCAATACAATCATACTCACAAAGAATGCTCTGGCAGATGATTGTAATCTGAAAGTTAGTTTTGATGAAAAAAGGTGATGATATTTATAAAAGTAACTTTAATACAACAGGGCCACTGCTGCCAGTAGGCATTCATAGCCTCGACAGGGATGTCATTTAACCCACTCAAAAAGTCGGCTATCCATGATATGAAATTTTTTGATATATGATCAATTTAAAAACATACCTGACAGATCTTGGACCCGACATTGCTTTGCTGCCAGTAGGCCTGTTCAGTACCTCGATGAAGTTGTTTTGGTATCATGTGTGCATTTACCCACTACCAACAGGCCTGTTCAGTAGCTCGACGGGTTTACACACATTTTTCACACGTAAAAGTGTTTCCAACTCTCCTTAGTCATTTTTAAAGATAAAATTTTTAGGTTTCATGATAATGAGAGAGTGGGGAGATACTAAAGATTTAACATTCAGGTAGCCATATGATTGATCATTAATATTGCTTTTTGTTCTTTAAGAACTGATAGTTTTCATCATGGTTTAAACATTTAAATTTCAATAAAAAAATCATCTCAAGGATGGGGAAGCACTTTGAGTTGATCTCATTAGATCTAGGACGACACAAAAAGTTTAAATATGATCTTACTTCCCAAATATCTCGACAAAAAATCAGGAACAACGATTTGGTAGAGACTTCTAGAATAATTGTCTTATAGATTGCATATCCGAGGTAAAACTTAACATTTAAATGCTTGAACTATTTCAAATGTTGTTAGTGATAAATATGATTAAAAATATTCCCCTCAATAATGGATTGTGAGTTAGAAAGAACTTTTAAGAAAACAAAGAAAGCAACAAAATAAAATAATCAATCATCAAGCAATCAAAAAAAAAAAATGAAAATCTAGGGATATTTACAGGGGACAGGTTTGATTATGCTCAGGTGAAGTATTTCTTGAGAGTCTAGACATTCACTAGAAAAGTGTCTGGCTGTCCCTCCAAGTTCTATAAATGAAAGGAGCTAGGACCCAATTTTTCTACAATGACAAAAGGTCCCAACCACATGTTTTGAAACTTAATGTTTTCTCCTTTATCCGCATGTGGTTTGATCTCCTTCACACCTGAGAAGAAAAACAAAATTTAATTTAGAAAATAAATCTAATAAACTAATTAAAGACAAGCGACATAATCTATGATTCTGTAGCTAGTCTAATAAAAACAAAATACAACAATTTCAGTTATCACTAAACAAACCAAACGTAAATTCCAAGAAGAATGTTTACCCATTAAACCTTTGAAAAAGAGATGTGAGATAATTCCAAATTGATAAAAACATTGAAATTGGTAGAATTTTTTATAATAATATCCCCTAACCTCCTGAACCTTTTTCTGGCCTTAGGTGAAACCAGTTGGATGCTATCTCTCAAATCCTTGTTTTCCTTTTCCAATGCCAATTTACGAGACATAACTTGATTTAGTTGAGCCTGTAGATAAGGGATATCTTAGTAATACCTATGGATCCAATTAAAATAATCCTCACAGTAAACATGTTCCAGATTAGGTAGTGGGTGAGTATGATTTGAGTTTAATGGTTTATCCCACACCATAACCTTTTTCAAATCATACTGGATTCCTAAAAATCCTTCTTTCCCTTTTAGAAATGGAGGAAACTTCAAAACAAAATCATATTGGGGTGATTCTATTATAGTGGCATTAGAACTGGCGTCGTCAAAAAAGATCGTGTCCTCGATATCAACTGTGGGGATAGGTTTATAATGGTTCTTTTGTTGATTCCTGGTCATTCTTGAAAGAAGTCTGCCATTCCTTTTATTCTTGAAATCTAAATCATTAAATCCATGCATGTTTTGCTTGCTCTGTCTTTTGTTTTTAATTTCGTTTTCATAAACCAATTTCTGTACAGGATCGGGGACGACAGGTACCTTATCTCGTAGATGACTCAAAACTTCCTCCAATTACTTCTTTGGAATGAATTTTTGCTTCTTGGAGGTGACCTTGGTTGATTGACGAGAATCAATAGGGGTATCGGGAAGTAATGCAAGGTCTTTTGAGACTTGTATTTCCACTCCAAAATTTTGCAGAGAGTGGGAGGATAGGAAAGGGTCGGTAGACTTGTCAATGCATAGAGGTAAAATATTGATTGGTTATGGTGGAAATGAAATAAAACCATTCCTAATAAGGAAAATTTTCCAGCTATCTCCTACGTTTAACAAATGGGCATTAACCAAAACCCGAATTAAACCATGGTGGAAAAGACTAGATTCAGAGTTGGGATTTTGTCTCTGATAGAACCTCGACATGTTTTGTAGAATTTTAAGAAAATAAAATGGCAAGTTTAACTTAAAACCTAGGAATACCATTAATAGGTGCACGTGAAATGAAAATACCAGTCCATAGTGTCCCTTACAGGTGATGAACTAATTGATTATTAACAACAAACCATGCCAATGAGTTATGAATAGATGGATGGGTGTACCTTTAAAGTTATAGAGCATATTTCTGGCTACCATCAATAGATTCCAAAGGATACGTTCTATTTTCAGGTTCTTGAACCATCAATCTCCTTCCCATGATAGGGTCGTGGCCTCTACTATTGATTCTTCATTAACTTATAACTGCAGGTCACCTATTTTAGCTCTAGCATCGTCAAAGGTCTTGGCAAAATCTTGGGCGACTTCCAGATTAAAACCCTCAAATGTCTATACAAATTTAACCCATCCAAAGACGATGATATCATATAGAACATCATTGTGAGAGAGAAGATCCTGTGAGCCATTTTTCTCTACCCTGACTACAGGAGCCATAAGCTTGATTACAATATACCAGAAGGTGCAGAATGGAGGTTTATCCATTCAAGCCAGCCCAAAACAAATGATATGTTTTGCATAGTCAAAGGTGGCCCAAAATATATGATATTGGGAGGATGCTACCATGATTCCCAGTCTTACTGTTGATTAAAACCTGAACCAGAGGACAAATACTCTCAAAAACCACCTCTCCTACTAAGAACCTAATCCTTGATTACAAAGCACCTTTAAATGACAAAATGAATGCAAGTTCAGGTGAACAGGACATAGATGTAATGGTCTCAGAGCACAGCCATTAGCCAGGTAATATATAGATTAGACCGTGAAATAATAGCTAAAGGTAGCATTTAGATCATATGTTTATGTCATAGTTTTAGAACCAAAATCGCAAAGGGGTAAAGAAACAACATAGCATTATTGAAAATTGATCAAGGTATAACATGAATCAAATGTGACTAGGTTCTATATTAATGCTATAGACATTTTTCTCATAACCATATGTTCATCAAACTTAAAAGTTTTGATATTATAGGTGTTTCAAAGGCTTGTTAAGTTTTATAAGGAGAGAAACCTTTAGAGTTTATCAAATGTATTTATACAAAACGATTTCAATTTCATTCTTGAAAATCATGAAATTGAAATGGGTAAATGAGAAGTTTATTGAAAAAATAAAACTCAAAACAGAAAATGATCAATCAAGCAATTCTTCAAAAATCATAATCAAACTCTTAGCAGAAAAAAGAGGAAGCTAATAAAATTTATTTTCCAAGTTTGCATTTCAAAGATCGACGAAGCGATATGAATTGTTGGCTACCAACATGCCCCCAACATGAATTGCAGTGGTCGATGGGTTGCCCCCAGCATGACTCATAGAGGATGGAAGCAAGTCTCCAACATGACTGGTAGAGGTTGGTGATGTTTGTTCAATATGACTAGCAGTGACTAGACTCATTCCCCCATCATGAATTGTAACAATTGATTGTTCACTCCCAGCATGACTAGTAGAGGCTAGTTGTAGATATCCAACATGACTCGCAGAGGTTGGTGACTTGATTCCAGTATGACTTGTAGTGACTAGACTTGCACTACCAACATGACTCGTAGAGGCCAGTTAATTTCCACTAGCATGAATAGCAGAGGCTAGAGACATTATGCCAGTATGACTTGCAGTTGGTTGCATGCTCCCAGCATGACTAGAAAAGGTTAATTGCATATCTCTAACATGACTCACAAGGGTTGGTGATTTGATGCTAGTATGACTCACAATGACTAGACTTGTGCTCCCAACATGAATCGTAGTGTCCAGTTGCTTTCCCCTAGCATGCCTATCATAGGTTGAAGACTTGATGCTAGTATGACTTGAAGTGGCTGGACTTGTGCCCCCAACATGACTCATAGAGGTTGGTTTCATTTCCAGCATGACTAGTAGAGGTTGGTTGTAGATATACAACATGACTAGCAGAGGTTAGTGACCTAATTCTAGTATGACTTGTAGTGACTGGAGTTACACTCCCAACATGACTTGCAGAGGTTTTTTTCATGTCTCCAATATGACTAGATAAGGTTGGTAACTTATTATTCTTACCCTTAATATTCCTATCCCTTTTAGACTTATGGTTATTAGCAAACAAACTTTCACCAAAAGAGGGAGAAGGAGGAGAAGTAGACTTTGTGGATGCAGAAGATAAAGGATCCACATATGTTCTATGTCCATGACACAAGGTGCTTATCTAAGAAGAATCAAGAGAATTTAGGACATTCAGAGTGGTTAAAAACCAAATTGGTAGTCCTACATTCAACTCATGAATGTTCAAAGTATCCATCAAGGGGGCACCATTTAATCAATGATCCAAAAGGGGCACTACATACACAACCTAAGTCTAACTATACAAATCATCACTCCACTAAAATATCCCAAGAGAAACATCACAAATAAAAAACTTCTTCAAAAACTTCAGCCTAGGTGAATAAGGTCTTGAGTCTAAAGAAATGAAAAAGTGGAAAGGCACCTTCTGGAAACTTTTTAAGAACCAAACATCAATATAGCATATAAAAACCTCAGG
>JASDQU010365933.1:1438-11577 GCA_032191745.1 Picea mariana
GATTTTCAACATTGATAAATACACTGTTTATTTGTTTTTTAAATATTCAACATTTGTGTCGTCATTGTTTCCTTGCGGTTGGGGGTAATTCAATATGCCACGAGATCTCAGAGCTTGCTATCTAGAACGCATGATAGATTAAATCTAAATGAACCAAGATTCTGTCACCTTCGTTACGATGAACAATTGCACAAAACTGATGCAGAATTATGGCATATAATAAGGAAAACAATGTTAAATTTCAGATCACAGTTAGCAGACCTGCACACCTAAACAAACCCTATGTAACTGAATTGATAACCTGTCAAAACAGCAAGTAAAGGAATAATAGATCTGCAAACACATGAATAACAGAAAAATTATGACAGCAAGCACAAATCAGTAGCACTCAATCACATTCTCTCTCTTAACTCCAAAACAAAAAATTACATAGCAATTCACTTGCCAAAATTTTAAAGACATATCTGAATGGTCTGCCCCTATCTCTCCTTTATATAACAGGAGACAATAGGATGTACAATGCATGCAGACAGTCTAATTAAGACGCTTACGTTGATCATGTCAAATCCTAACTCTGTCTAGAATAGTGTGCCCTCCTGCATGAGTAAATTNAACAATGCATGCAGACAGTCTAATTAAGACGCCTAGGTTGACCATGTCAAATCCTAACTCTGTTTAGAATAGTGTGCCCTCTTGCATGAGTAAATTTCCTAGAATTGAACACCCACTAGGAGATAGTGTACACATGAAAGCAAGCGCCTCACTCCCAGGGATCTGTGCCCTGTTCTAAATTTGGAAAAGTCTGTAACTCACGTGCATTAGCTAAATCTGTAAAAGCTAAACTAAAATGAGAAAAACAATTTCTAATTATGGAAATAACTAAAACTGGAAACCGTCTAAGGCTGGTGCATACATGCATCTGCCTCAACCTCTGTCTACATAACCACTGTGCGCTCTTGGGAGCATGCCTGCGTGTTAATCTCTGTCTACATAACTGTTGTGAACTTCCCATGACACATTAGTGCTGTGCAATCTTCCCAACTCCTCTACTGTGCACAGGAACCAAGGTACTGCTGCTGAAGTATCGGTTCATCATGCTGTGCCACAACAGGGAGGAGAATACATATGCAACAACAGGTAAAACCAACACTCCCTCTTTGCAAAGAAAGCGTTCTTCACCAAACCAAGATACTATCACAAAATCTTGAACCTCCCCTCTGCAAGGGGCTTCAAAAAATGTTTTGATCACCTATGAATCTGAAGGAATGTAAATCAGGACCACTGGTCACTTCTGTACTCAGAAATCTATTCAATACAAGGAAATAATGTGGTAGATAAAAGTCCTTCATGTCAATCTCCCTGGCCAATATTTTCAATCTGCAATCATGGGTATCTTGCCCATTTACCCCAAAAATCTATGGCAATTGAAGCACAAGTCTCAACAAGATTAATTCCCCCCTTTTGAGAGAATTCTCAGCCACTGAATTTGGACTTAGACTCTTTAATGCTAACATTAGTTGCATGCTTGGAATCAATCACCGATTCCACAGTGGGTTTCAGAACTGTTTGCCAGACATTAGACTTCTCTATCACGTCATCTTCTGATACCTGCTCTTCAGTTGTTTCGTTACAGCTGGAAGGTTATGTCATACAAATAGAAGTGATTAATGCAACACGAGAAGAAAACTTCTTAGGACTCAGGAGGATTATTCACCTGAAATTTAGCTTTAGGTGCTCCCACTTGTCTCTGTGCCTCTAGTAATGTTTGGGTAAGCTATCTCAGTGTCTTGATTGAACTGAATTGGCATTGAAGCATCAATTTCGTGACTGGAATCTTGTTGATATGAATCCAATTTTTCTTCTTCTTTCTGATCAGCCTTTGGGATAACAAGCTTATCTCCCTTCGCAACCTCTGCCAGAGGCTCTTGAGACTTAGAAAACCATTCATCCTCATCAAATTCAACATCTCGACTTACCACTATCTTCTGCTATGTTGGAATATCGATCCAGTAAGCCTTGGAGATTTCACTGTAACCAACAAATATATCCTTGATGCTCTAGGGTTCAAACTTAGTCCTCTTTTCGCCAGGGACATGAATATAAACAGGATGATCAATTGCGTGATGGTGAAAGTGAGACAATTGAGGTTTTTTCACTAGTAAAAGCTTCTTCTAGTGTCTTGTCTTTCAATATCCTTTGAGGACATTTATTCAAAATGTAGACAACTGTATTACATGCCTCTGCCCAAAGACTCATGGGAAAATCCATGCCATGGATTGTTGCTTTGGTTGTCTCATTGAGATTAGTTCTAACTTCTTCCTCTTTGTGACACCATTCTACTGTGGGTTGTATGGTACTGTCAGCTCTATCTTGATCCTTGCATCCTTGCAAAAGGCATCAAAGTCCTTGAAGGTGTACTCTCCTCCATTATTGGACCTTAGCACCTTTATCTTTTGAGCTGTCTGATTCTCAAACAAGGCTTTAAACTTTATTAACTTATTGAACACTTCATCTGTATTCATCCTAAAATAAATCGAAGTGTTCCTAGTGGAATCATCAATAAAAGAGACATAGGACAAACTATTAAAGTTTACTTATTGCTCAGAAGTTGATCTCCTTTAGTAGAGAGCTACCCAACAAATCCATTTAGCCTCTATTACTGTGAAAACAACAATGATGATAGTGGAGTTATGATTGGCACAACAGTGATGAGTAGATCCATTTTGAGCGTTAGGTTTCTGTGCAACARTGATTGATGTAGTGTGGAAGGCGCACTAGTAMTTTTGTGCAATATTCTTGACAGAGTGAAGGCACAAYAMTCACAACRCTCGTCATCTTGGGAGGCACATAGGAATTATATATACATTAGGGCACATGCATCAACATGCATGTGTTAGGTCAGAGTCTTTCCAAATTTGTATTGCTTTAAAATTAGCAATTGTGTTGTTCTATGTTAGCATTTGCCAGTTTTAGGAATAGCCCTTGTGTTGGGGAGTTTTCAAATTTTAGAAAAGGTGCATAAGTTAAGTGTTTAACTATTCTTAGGCAGGGTGCACTTCCCTAGGAAGCTCTCTCCTAAGGTGCTCTTTCCTAGGCAGGTCACTCATGCATGTAGGCCTCAAATTAGGCTGTGTATTATTGGCCTTAAGCTCCCTCTCCAACTCTATAAAGGAGGGATAGGGTAGACTAGTTTTTGATATGAGTTTTGGCAAGAGAGTTGCCATGTGAGTCTCTGTTTTCTGAGTTAATAAACAATGATGTTATTAAAATTATGCAATTTCTTCTTGATGTCAAAAATTCCAAAACTTTTTAATGTCAGAGTAGTTAATATATTGTTGAGTTTTGATAGAGTTTTAGAGAATGCGGTGTCCATACTTTTGAATATACAATTTAGAGTTTAGTATATGTAGAGAGAAGGGTTTTTGACAAGTGTAACAAAGTTTTAGATTGGTAGTTGTAGGGTTTTATTCTTGAAGTGTAGATCTCCTAGTCCATGAATTAAATTTCAACTTAAACTACTTGTCAAAGAAGCTGAAAACATCAGCCCATGCATCATTGAATGAATTAGATCAAGCATCTTTCTCTATCTTTGTGACCTGCTTGGGAACACAGTGTTGACATGCTCACTAAGTGCATGGTTCTTGCACATCCAGTCTTCTTGATCTTGAAGTCTAGCAATCCTTGCACCACATCCTTCAAGAGAGGAAGTGTTTCTAGTGTAGGTGACCAAACCTCTTGCTCAGTTTGTCAATGTCATGCACTAAAGCATCATACTTCCTCAGATTTGCTAGCAACATTTAAAGACCACCTTCATGTACTCCTCTAGCCAAAACTTGACCAGGGTTAGGGTTGCGTTTTCTACTGATTACTAGCCAAGCATCAAACTCAACCACACACTATAGAGTTATCATTCAAGAAATTAAAGGAAGATTCTTAGTCAAACAAGGGACATACAAGACATCATTCAACTCTAGAACATCATCTAACCTTATGCAAAATAAGACAAAGCCCACTTTGGTAATTGGATAAGTAGCATCATTGCCTAATTACACCTGTATACCATACTCTTGTTCTTGAAGCTTGTAGAAAACCTTCTCATTGAAGGTCATGCGTCTGGATACTCCATTGTCCACATACCACACTACACGAGCAATGATGTTAGTGGAAAGGTACAATACCATGGAGAAAGTTGTCTCAAGTCTAGATGCTAACTCCTTCACTCTGACTTAAGCTTTTGCACTCTCCTTGCAAATCGCTTTTGTTGTTGTTGGGCTTTCTTCCTCTCAAGACACTGAGATGCATAGTGGCCCATCTCGTGGCATTGGAAAAACTTCACGTGACTCAAGTACTATATAGATGTTGGACATCATGCTATATTTTTGTTGGACCTGTTACCTCGAAAATCTTCACATTAAGTGGTAAAGCCCTAAAGCACAAGTGCAACCTTAGGGGAACTAAGAGGGGTTGTCCATTGTCACCACAACAACACCATCTCTCACTTAAGGCCAACTCTTTTTTCGGCACAAAGGGGGTATCCCTAAGGAAAAGTGTGTATATTGAATCTTTAGAATTAAGAGATGGGGTGTTGCCAAAACAAGTGCCAATCTAGAGGGTGAATGTAGTCAAGCATAACCAGTAAAGAGGTGTGGTTAGGTTGTTACAAATGTGCACTTAACTAACCACATGAATTCTTTAATATGCAAAAATTTAAAGAAGGGGTCTTTCCAAAAGTGCACCACTTCAACTATCACAAATCAACTATAACAATGTGCAACCATTGAACAATAGAGGCTAGCAATTGCCTTTCATGGAAATGACATATAATAAACCCAATATTGACAATGACGAGCAACAATACAAGGAGGGTTTCACCTCACCTTAAGCAACAATACAAGGAGGGTTTCACCTCACCTTATTACTTCTTCAATAGCAAAATTGTCTATCATATGAAGGTCATTACAACAGGTTTGTAAGAGCAATTTTCACACTCAAATACATCCCATAAAAAGTACAAAAAATAAGATGATGAACCTCACCTACAAGCCCTTTTACTTCTTCCTCCAATTGATCTTCAACTAGGCTTTGGAGGGGATCTCCCTATCAATCCAACCATTCCTAACAAATGTGAGAGCTTATTATAGAGCCGCTCTTTAAATCCTTAGATGTTCTCTGGGGGGTGACTTGGAGTTGAGGGGGTTTTGATGTATGATCTAGGGAGAGTGTAGGAGCGAGGTAGATCTGCTCTCCTACCATCCAAAGGTTGAAGGAAAGAAACCCGAGATAGACTTTTAAATGTTTGGCTAAATCTGGAAGATAATACCTGTCTTGAATATGCTCGCGGAGGAAGCATTCTAGCTCATTGACACATATATCCCAAAGAGAATCAATGAAAGAGGGCACGGTGCACCCTTGTTTGACTCCTATGGTACAACTCTGGATGAAGTTAGAGACGCTGTGTGTGGTACTGAGGTGGCTAAGAATTGACTCATAGATTTGTATGATGTCATTCAGGAGGGTGTTTCAAATGCCGATATCTGGAAGTCTTTGAAACAAAGCCTCTCTTAGTATTTTTTCAAAAGCTTTCGAAAAGACCAATGGTGAGCTTGCTTGATAATGGCCTTGCGTGTGAAGATATGGTTGATCATCTAGTGCTTCGGGCAAAAACTTGCCTGTCTTCTGGCCTCGAGATACCTACTCTCCAACACATTTGAAAGTTTTGAATGTAAAATTGTAGCATCTGATTTTGGGAAAGCGTGTCCCACCATGATAGTTTGATAGTTGTTTGGAGCTAAGATGGTCCTCTATTTGAGAATTGGGTTATGATATGTCCGGACCATGTTTGGGGTAAACTTGAGCAAACCGCATAGTTAAACAAGTCAACAGTGTGTGAATCTAGATTTTGGATACCATGTTTGAGGAACTCGATTGGGAAGCCTTCCTCGTTGGTTGCCTAGTTGGTGCTCATAAGATGTCTCTTTTAGAAAAGAGGTGACAAGAAGGTGTGTGGGGGATATGGGTAGGGGGCATGTTTGAGAACATCACAAAGGGAGGTTGTATGGGAAAACATATACTAAGGGTCTAACTCTAAGGAAGGGTGTGATGCTTGGGAAAAAAGGTGCACTAGAATGTTTTTTGGGGTGGTGGAGGGCTATGCAAAGCTCACGTCTCCTCAAGGAGAGGAACACCTACTTTTTACGATGAAGGAGGCAATTGTCAAAGATACAAAGGTGGGGGAAAGGAGGAGGGTCATGTGTAAAGGCAAAACGAAGGTGTTTATGGAGAAGTTTTCCATCATAGTTGAACTAGCAATTCGTAGGGAAAGAACCAAGGATAGGGGTGTGGGTGTGTTGTCAGACTGAGTGGGGGTAGGAGTCAAGGGTTGCCTCCCCAAGGTATTTATACTCTAGAGTCTCATCCTTGGCTGTGGTTGTGTCCAAGGATGAGAAAAGGGGGAAAGGGGGGAGTAATTCTTGGAGATGGTGGTGTGGTAGGATATGGGGGAGGGGTGTTGATGGTTAGGAGTTAGAGAGGGAGAAAGTGAGAAGGGCATGGTCAGAGAGGGGAAAGGGAAAGATAGAGAGATGACGAATGTGGGAGTAACTCTTGGTTAATCGAGATGTAGGCAACCATATTGGCACCATTGTTGTGGGGGAACCATGTAAATCCCCTTGAGCTAGGGTAGCCAAGGAGACCATTAAGGAGTAATAGGCCATGGGATTCCCCAAGTTGTATAAGGTGTCTCCCATAGGCCATTAGTGGCTTGATCTTGTCGTTGAAAGTCTTGTGAAAACCATGGTCTCGAGATCATTCCCCTAGAGGCAAAGTGCCATCCTTGGACCTGCCATGTATTAAGCACTTGTGTGTTCTTGGTATGAGTGTTGAAATCCCCTAGAAGAATAACCTTACTGAGAGCGGAGTAGTGGGATATGTTTGCGTAAAGGTTGAGTAAAGGTCGCCCTTTGACTCTTTGTAATGTGCATAGTGCAATGAAGTTAGGGAAAATTGCTCATCCTACGGATTCTTTGTAGACTTCTTGAGGTAATGTGGTACTCCTATGGATTCAAACCCATAAGAACCTAGTGTGCTTGCTCAAGGAAACAATGTAAACACAACCCTAAAGGGTGTGACAGATGAGGCATGCAACTCCACTAGATCGTTGGATGTTGTTGGATTGTGTCTTTTGTCGACATGATCAAGCTCAATGGTAACCATGCCACCAAGTGGTGTATGCATTGGGTTCACATGTGTTTCTATGAGGAAGAGGAGTTTGCAGGACCCAACCACATCACAAAGTGTGTGCTCGGGGAAGTCTACAAATCGTCGTCACAATTCTAACATGCAATGTTAATATTCGACGATTGCACCCCTACTTCATTGAACCCATCATTTAGACCAGGGGTTAGACCACCCAGTGGGGGAGTCCTGAATAATTGCTTCGAGGTCTCAGATGATCACTACTTCCCCTCTTTCCTGGTTGTTGTAACATGTTCTTTTGATTGCTTGAGCTCAACCAGTTGAGCTTTGGCAAGGTTTGTGTCGAGAAAGATCTTGTGTGGGTGGGAGGATAATTGTCAATTAGCCTAAAGGGCTTTAAGTCAATCTCCCAAAGTCCTAAAGTGAATGAAAAACATTGAGTTGGCATGCATGCTCGAGGTTGATATCCTTTAGATCCAATTTGTCATGAAGGAAGGAGGCACCTAATTTTAGAGGATTCGACAGGGTCTCAGGGGGAGGGAGTCCACTATCCCTAAGGTTAAGTTCCTTGGTTTGTTTGCATTAGGGGAAATTTGAGGTCTAAAATGGGCCTCCTAAGGAAAATAATAAAATAATAGTTATAATAATAAAATAAGAGTTATGAATTTTCAAAGGGAAAGGAAGAAAACTACATTTTTTAATCGTATTTTCGACTTATCTTCCTATAGGTTTACTCAAATTTCAGGTGTGGCCTCTCATTGGATGTGGAATTAAATTTTGCACCCAATGAGTACCCACTGTGGGTCTATCAAAAGTATGCATAGTGGGTACTTGTTGGGTGTGGAATTTAATTCCACATCCAATGAGTGGCCACATGTAAAATTTGAGTAAACCTATAGGGAGATAAGTCGAAAATATGATGAAAAAACGTAGTTTTTTTTCTTTCTCTCCAAAAATATTTACCCTTATGGGTGACATCATCATCTTGAATGCTATTGGTTCTTTTAAAGTTGATTTTGATAACACATTTTTGGTTTTGAGGCCTATTTTTGACCTCAAAATTCCCCCTAATGGTGCATTCCTATAATAACTTGGCCTGCACTACTTCCTTAACATCGGCCAACCAGGGGGTTGTTCCCTCTTCTGAACCACCTGCATATATTAGTTTATGGTATGTTGCTATGTTTTTATTTCTAGTTTAAACAATTCCTGCTATGAATGTAGCTCCTCTTGTATATGTTTGATTTCAAATTGGAGTGTGAGGGAGTCCCTTGTGGAGATTTTGAGGGTGTACGTCCTCTTGATGTTTCATTTCACAAACTAGTTGTTTCAGGTCATAGAACTCTAACTGTAACTTGTTATTCTTATTTTGAATACATTCTATTCTCTCAAGCACGCCCTTAATGTGAGCTGCGTAGAACAAGGCATTGCCAATCGGGTGGGTGACCATGGCGCTATAATCTTGTTCCAGTGCATTGTTGTTGTTGCCTTGTTCATGTAGGGTTCCTACTGGTGAGGTACCATATTGGTTATGGAAGTCTTGTTTACTGTTGAAGAGGAGATGGAGATGTGTAGAGTTGGGTGGCGGAGGAGTAACAACGGCATGGGTTTGTAAGGATTAATGTAGGGGGGTCGGGAAGGAGGCTATGGGGGCTGGTACGCACGGGGAGAGTGGGGGTTGAGGTGTTTGTGAGGAAGCCAGAGTGAGTTGGGGGGTCTGTGAGGAAGGTGGCGTGAGTTGAGGTGTCTTTTAGGAAAGCAGAGTGAGGTAGGTTGCGGAGGATTTGGTCAAGGTCAGGGTGGAAAGGGTCTGATACAAGGATCCAAACTTTCACTGCAGAAACTATAAACCTATCCTAAAAATCATTAATAAAGAGGTTCATCCTTTTCAACATGAAGCAGGTTTGCTTAATTTTGAAATAGATGTTGATAAATTAAAAGATAGAGGTTTATGTCCTGATTGTGTGAGTCCCTTATTCTATACTTATTTGCAATTGAGAAGGCACAGGTTGTTATCACAAGCAAGCATCAACAAGAAATGGGGAGCAATGGGAGCAACAAAATGAGAGCAAAGAGAGAAAATCCCAAAAAGAGGTGAAATATAGATCAAAAGAAAAAGGTCACAAAGGATAGCATCAAAAGGCCAAACAGAAGCGAAAAATATATATAGTAGGTGCCCACATGAGTTTCTGAGTAAATATGACTAGAATATGTTTGTGGAGTGCCAGAATACTCCAAAATGATAATCAAGTGTTTTTTAATTAAACCTAAATTTATTCTGGCCCACCTTGAAACCACATCTTTGTTCCCTAGCAAAAGGGCAGTCTGAAATGGGGTTCTATTTTAGTCTTGTTTTCCACACATTTTTTGGGTCAGTGGCTTTGCCTAAGATCACACAGGATATGAATTATATTATGAAGGTCACGAGTGGATCTCTTACCCTGCTCCTATATGTTTGTTTGTAGCCACAGTAAGAGGGTGAGCTTTTGTGAAACACTGCTGGAAAAGCGTTCTATTATGTTGACAAAATATGCACTGACATGTTATTTATCTAATGTCAACCCATGTTATCAATCAGACTCCAGTTTGTTTTCGTTGCTGGAAGTGCACATGGCATGTTACCTATCTAATAGTGTTATCTACCAGAAACAAAGTCTACCTTTTGTGGCTGGATGTCTTTTCTTTCAAAACATCGTGATGCTATCATCAACTGTGTTTCTTTCTAATTATTTGATTGAGATTCTGACGTTCGTGCACTTGTCTTGAACGAATAATTATGTTCTAAACTTTCATAAGTTTTTAGTTACCATACAAAGCAATGGTAGTTGTATAAACATTTTTGTTTTTGTCCTCTCTTATAGGTGAATGTTTCTTCTGTGCAGGATATAATCTCCAATGGAAAACGGGGCAGTAAGACCCAATGCTTGAAATGCACATCCGAAGCA
>JASDQU010365934.1:0-11628 GCA_032191745.1 Picea mariana
TCCATCCTCAATTTTGACTCCTGATAGGAAAGGAGTCGGAGAAGACTTGTAGTTTGTCATGTGAAATCTCTCAAGGAGATATCGTGCATACTTGGCCTAAGATAGTTTGATGCATGATGCATCCTAACATATCTCGAGTCCAAGGAAGAAGTATAGTGGACCCATGAACGTCATCAAAAACCTTTCATGTAGAATCCTCTTGACTGCAGAAATTGCTGAAGTCGAGCAACCAGTGATCAACAAATCATCAACATATAAAACTAAAAGTAGAAGTGAATCATTTGTCCTGAGCATGTAGACATTTAGGTCTAATTTAAAATGTACAAATTTATGTGACAACAAGTAGGAGTCCATCTTGCCATACCATGCCCTGAGATCCTGCTTGAGGCCATAAGGAGACTTCTTTAGTTGACAGACCAAATATGAGTCCTACATAAATCCATGGGGCTGCTCCACATAGATCTCCTCAGAGAGATCATCATGAAGAAATCCATTCTTCAAATCCATCTAATATAATTCTCATCCCTTGGTTTTCGCAATGGAAAGTGCCAATCGTATGGAATCCATCTTCTCTACTCGAGTGAAGGTTTCATCATAGTCAATAACATGCACCTGTTAAAAGCCTTTGGAAACAAGCCTGGATTTGTATCTGCTAATATGTCCATACACTATGCTCTTGGTCCTATAGACCCATCTGCATCTGACAAGTTTCATCCCAGAAGGAAGGGGAGACAAATCTCAAGTCTAGTTCTCGAGGGGGGAGTTGTACAACTCCTGCATGGCGGATTCCCAAAAGGGATTTCCAATAGCCTCGCCATAAGACTGTGGATCTGAATACTGAACCAAGAAAATATGCTTGGAGGGAAATGGTTCAATGGAAGTGAGTGCAACAGGAGGCTCCTCGAAATCATATCGATTCCTCCTAGTATCGACCGGATCACCAACGGGATCCCCTGCATCCCGAAGAGTAGTTTGTGCCCACTTGCGCCTCTGCTCTAGCTCTACAAATAAATCTAGATGCTATGACTCTACATACGACTGTAATGACTATGAATCTAAATTAGAACTCATGTTTGAAGAATATTCGTCATGTGCATGCTCATCATTTGATGCAGAAGCATCTCTCCACATCAGCCAGCCAGCCAGCCAGCCATGTCGAGCGCGTGCATTCAAAGATGAAAAGAGAGGCGCAGCCTCATTTGAAAGCTAAATTTAATGTAATTAAATGTTTAAGCCGTTGAACTGGGAATTCATGCCTTTGTGTAGGATGTAGATAAGAGCGGCCATTAATGTTTGGATGGATGAGATCTAGATCTGATTCTGGACTAGACGACCCATTCAATGCAATTGAATAGGGTAGGTAGGTTGGAGGGAAGAGCTTGAAGAGCCCCTCAGGTAAAATATATTTTCATATCTCATTTTGGGAGAGTGGTAGTTGTGTGAGGATCTGCATGTAGAGCAGAGAAGAGAAGAGCCAGAGAGAGCTCAGGAACACCATTGTAATTACAGGCATTTGCCATTTAATATAAACAGAGCAGTTTTTCCTGCATGAATTCTGTGTTATGTGGATGTCTGTGTGTGTTGTTTATTTATGCCATAGATGTATACTGTAATTGTGCATTTGCAGGAGTGTGTTTGATTCCAGGGTTGAAGGTCTTTGAGGCTTCACACCAAGAGGGTGTGATAGAACACTGCAGGTTCTGAGAGCCATGCACAGAGGATGCACTTCTGAACTCTGCAGAGTCAGACAAAGACGTGCTGTGACACAGGAGCTGGAATCAACAACTTGGTGAAGACCTCAAGGTTGTTGAATACCTTGGAGGCAAGGTTGTGTAGGAGAAGACACAGTTGCAGACAAAACTCAGCTGTGAGTTTTGTAAATCTATGCCAAGTGGGTATTGAGCACAGGCACAAGGTGCATTTGGAAGAACTCTGCTGAGAGTTTGAATAAGAAAATAGAATCATTGAGGGTTCTATAGAGCTCTGCCAGGTGGGCATTGAGCAGGTGCATAGAGGCACAGGATAGAGGAGACAGAACTGCTAAACGTTCTATGGAGAAGATACTCCACTAGAAGGGCATCGAGGAAGTGTGCAGATAGGCACAAAAGTGGAGGGAACTCTTTGAGTTCTGGAACATAGAGGAAAAATCCACTGAGAGATCTTCACTGGGTTGCTGAATACCCAGAAGGCTCAGCAAGAGGTTGCTTGAGTAGAAGACATCCAAGAGGGCGTCATATTTCTCCATCTGTGGGAGAATGGAAGGAAGATAAAATTCCTTAGGGATCTGAGTACTTGCATAAGCTCAGAAGAGATAGCACCTTTGCGTGTGTGAAGACTCTGCAGAGCTGCAGGAGTCCAAGAATCCTTCAAGGACCTGGGAGAAGGATAATCTCAGGAGGGCGAGTGCTTTCACGCACAGAGTCGGGCTGCAAGGAGTGAAAAGACTAAAGAAATCTTTGGAGAGTTCAAAGTTCCCAAAGCTCAGGAGGGACAACACTTTTATACGTGCAATTGAGAACTCAGAGTGAGGATTTCGCAGAGGAAAAGGAAGACAAAGGTTGAGGCCTTTGGGAGACTTGGAATTATTCCAAGCATAGGCAGAAAGTGCGCAAGATCAGGAGGAGAGGCGACAACCATCGGATCGGTAGGAGAAGAAACCTGGACTGTTGATGAATTCACGTCCAGAGAGCACCAAAGGGAGTGCACAGGAAGAAAGGATCTACACTGTTAGATCTGGCAAGAAGCGCGTAGAAGAGGAGATTGTGGACCATCGGATGTTCACATAGAATCACGTCAACCATTGTATCGGGAGAATATGCTCAGAGTTTAGCCTCTGGAGGGGTGCACAAGAAGGAGGGATCTGAACCATCAGATCTTGAGCAGGTACTCGTCAGCCATCAGATTGGACAGGAGCTGCACGAGGTTTACCGTCGGGACTTCAGCCATCAGCATATCGGGAGTCACAAAGACAAGAAGATTGAGACAGTACAAGTCTCGAAACACCGGAGTGATCTGGACCATCTGTTGGTGGAGACATGTGGCGGAGATCGAGCGCCCGTCGGTACTCTGGTGCATCGGGAAATCAACATTCCCATGAACATGAGATCAGGAATTTTCATGGGGAATTACTCGGAATAATCTGAGCCGTCCATTTGGAGAGACAGGTGTTAGGAATCCGAAGAGAGTCGGGATATTTGACATCGGGAAATCGGAGTTCCTGAGGACAAGAGAGTTGGGACATCAAAAGTCTCGAAATCTCGGATTAATCGGGACTGTCCATCAGAGGAGGACGCATGGTAGCAATCGGAGCTATCGGGAAAAGTCCCGATAGGAGGACGAATATCAGCGTTGTAGTCATCGGGATATCAGGGATCCTGGTGACAAGGTGTGCATGCAATTTGGAATTGCGAAGTCCAAAACCCCGATGAGTGGAAGCCAGCTGTCAGCATGATGGAAAGGAAAGAAGGAGCCACTAGGGGAGTCAGCTATTAGCATATCAAAGAAGGAAGTAGCCGCCATTTAAGGGGGTCAGCTGTCAGCCTATCTGGATTCAAGGATCGGTAATCCCATGAGCCAATGCATTTTGGCATTGGAAACCCTGAAACTCTAACGAGGAATATAAGAATGAGGTCATGGGGATAGTGGTCACATTGGTTAGGGGCCTAGCCAGGAGGGCTAACGCATAAAGGGCGCGTCAGGATTCGAGGAATCGCGAGTCCTGAGGACGTTTGCATTTTGGCATTGAAAAGTCTAAAACCCTGATGGGGAAAAAGGCTGTGGTCTTGTGAGATAAGGGTCACATGGACCAAAAGCTTAGCCTGGAGGGCTAATGGGAAAAAGAGCTCATCAGGAATTTGAAGTCCAAATCCCCGACAGAAAACCATAAGGCTGCGGTCTTATGAGAAGAATTCACATGGACCAAAGGGCATAGCTAGAGGGGCTAAGGCCGGGCAGAGAGCTCATCGGTGATCGAGGAATCGAGAGTACAAGAACTCTTGACATCAAGAAGGACGAAAACCTGAACCCTGAAACTGAGTCAGGGACAACCACGGTTAGGTGCAAAAGACCATGGAGGTGAATGATGGACCTGTGGATCGGTTTTTGACAGAGATTCCATTGCGAAGTCCAAGGAGCCTCTTCGGCTTGTATGAGAATTTGAACGATCCTTAAGATCGGGAGGTAAGGCACAGAGACCCTGTGGGGTATGTAGGAGCATGGTCACCACCAAGTGGCATCAGAGCATGATTTTCATTTATATATTTCAAGTGAAAGAAGATAGAGTTGCTGAGGACTCTGTAAGGATTGTTTGCAGGTAGGAAACGATCAAGGAGGCAGTCAAGGAGACTTTAGGATGATGAAGCTGGTAGAACTCTTAGTGCAGAGTGACAGCAGGACTATTAGGAAAGTAGGCAAAGACAACACCATGGTTACTGAAGACCATAGGCATGCTGGGAGGAAGAAAAGAAAGGCATAAAAGCTTGCAAAAATAGAAAAAGAAAGGGATAAAGAGCTCTATGAATTAAAGGTAGACATAAAGAAGCTCAAACTGCGGATGCGGCAAGATAGGAGGTCAAGATGGATGCATGAATTTCCCATGAAGAAGGCAACAACAAAGTGGCCAGTCAAGCAGCTGATGGTCATAAGATAGTGAAGGTTGTTAAAAAGATGGCTGAGGTATGCTGAAAACGTCAAGGCCACAGAGGAAAAGGTGATTTATGTCTGTGAACCAGAGACTGGGAGAAGTCTCAATGATTTTGAAAATGAATTAGGATCAGCTGAGGATCTCAAGAGCTGCCATGAGGGAAGAGAGGAAATTCCCAATTGCTAGGAGGGCAATGGGTTGAGATCACTGCAGGATCTCAGAGACTATCAGGAGGACAGCCAGAGAATTTCACATTGCCAGCTGGGAAATGGTATGAGGTCGCTGCGGGATCTCGAATACTGCTAGGAGGGTAGCGGAAGGTTTCTAGTTTTCCAGGTGGGAAAGGAAACAAAGATGTAATTAGTTGATTCTATGGACTGCAAGGAGGGAAGAGATGAAAATTCGAGACTGTCTGAAAGTCTCACGGACTCGGAGAAGAGTTCAATTCAACAAGGAGTGTTGATGAAGATGGGATCGGTTGATCTCATAGTCTGCCAGGAGAGCAGCGGAAGCATTCCATATTTCCAGGTGGGCAGGGATGAGCAGGTGAATTTGGATCAGCTCGAGTTGCTGACCAAGCAGATGAGACTGTCTAAGGGTCTCATGAAATCATAGATGGGTTTAGATCAGCCGGAGAAGCTAATAGAAGAGGACAATCTGAGGAGCCTTATGATGATTGGAGGAATTGGGATATTCCTACCATTTTCCCAAGAGGAGGCAGAAGTCTGTGTTGCAGATGATGCAGCAATAGCAGAAGAACAGTCACAGCTGACGATGACTATCAGGGAAGAAGAAGAATTTGAGCATACTTTGGAAGCTGCCCAAGCACAAATAGAAGAAGAAGGAGAGGAGAAGGAGCATTCTGAGGAATGGCCCAATGATTTTGGCCAGGGAGCTGAAAATAAAGAAGATGTAGCACTAAAGCTAGCAACGAAGGAAGCCAAAGAGCGAGTAGGCTGATTTGTCACTCCATGGGAGATGGAGCTAGAGATGCTGGAGGATTGGTTGAACAATCCAGAGCCAGCATGAGAACTAACAGTTGAGCTGTCAGGGAAGGTGGCTAAACAGAAAGTCAGTCAGGAAGAGACTGCAGAGCTGAAGTCTACAACAGAGTGGCAACTTGAGGCCATAGATGAAGATGAAGAGGATGGCATGGAAGATCATGATGATCTTCTCATGTGCCAAAATTTTTTGCAGCTGAGGAGGCTACATGAACAGGACCAGCCATGGGAGCAGCTGGATGCAGTGATCGAAGAGATCATGAAGATGATGTTGAGGTCAGCAGGGACTGCCAGCGAGGAGAAGCTGAGCAAAAGGAATGAAGCAACAGTAGCATAGTAGGAGAAGTAGTAGTAGCAGCAGAAGGGAGCAGATGGGAAGCTCTAGATATTTTTTTGGGATCCAGGAGGATTTCCAACAGTTGAGAGAGGAAGCTCATGAGAAGGAGCTCATGATTTTTCAGCTGAGGAGTTAGATGCAGGAGCATCTCTCCACGTCAGCCATCCAGCCAACCAGCCACGTCGAGTGCGTGAATTGAAAGATGAAAAGAGAGGCGCAACCTCATTTGAAACTTGAATTTAATGTAATTAAATGTTTAAGATGTTGAGCTGGGAAGTCATGCCTTTGTGTAGGCTATAGATAAGAGTGGCCATTAGTGTTTGGATGGATGAGATCTAGATCCGATTTTGGACCAGACAACCCATTCAATGCAATTGAATAGGCTAGGTAGTTGGAGGGAAGAGCTCAAAGAGCCCCTCAAGTAAAAGAGATTTTCATATCTCATTTTGGGAGAGTGGTAGTTGTGTGAGGATATGCATGTAGAGCAGAGAAGAGAAGATGCAGAGAGAGCTCAGAAACACCATTGTAATTACAGGCATTTTCCATTTAATATAAACAGAGCAGTTTTTCTTGCATGAATTCTGTGTTATGTGGATGTCTGTGTGTGTTCTTTATTTATGCCGTAGATGTATACTTTAATTGTGCATTTGTAGGAGTGTGTTTGATTCCAAGGTTGAAGGTCTTTGAGGCTTCACACCAGGAGGGTGTGACAGAACACTGCGGGTTCTAAGAGTCATGCATAGAGGATGCACTTCTGAACTCTGCGGAGTAAGACAAAGATGTTCTGCGGCACAGGAGATGGAATCAACAACTCAGTGAAGACCTCAAGGTTGTTGAATACCTTGGAGGCAAGGCTATGTATAAGAAGACACATTTGCAGGCAGAACTTAGCTATGATTTTTGTAAAGCTCTGCCAAGTGGTTATTGAGCACAGGCACAAGGTGCATTTGGAAGAACTCTGCTGAGAGTTTGAAGAATAAAACAGAATCATTGAGGGTTCTGTAGAGCTCTGCTAGGTGGGCATTGAGCAGGTGCATAGAGGTAAAGGATAGAGGAGACAGAACTGCTGAATGTTCTGTGGAGAAGATAATCCGCTAGGAGGGCATCGAGGAAGTGTGCAGATAGGCACAGAGGTGGAGGGAACTCTTTGAGTTCTGGAACTTACAGGAAAAATCCACTGAGAGATCTTCACTCAGTTGCTGAATACCCAGAAGGCTCAGCAAGAGGTTGCTTGAGTAGAAGACAACCAAGAGGGCGTCATATTTCTCCATCTGTGGGAGAAACGAAGGAAGATAAAATACCTTAGGGATCTGAGTACTTGCATAATATCATATGAGATAGCACCTTTGCGTGCGTGAAGACTCTGTAGAGGCACAGGAATCCAAGAATCCTTCAATGTCCTGGGAGAAGGATAAGCTCAGGAGGGCGAGTGCTTTCGCGCACAGAGTCGAGCTGCAAGGAGTGCAGAGACTAAAGAACTCTTTGGAGAGTTCAAAGTTACCAAAGCTTAGGAGGGACAATGCTTTTATACATGCAATTGAGAACTCAGAGTGAGGATTTCATAGAGGAAAAGGAAGACAAAGGCTGAGGCCTTTGGGAGACTTGGAATTATTCCAAGCATAGGCAGAAAGTGCGCAAGCTTAGGAGGAGTGGCGATAGCCGTCAGATCGGCAGGAGAAGAAACCTGGATCGTTGAAGATTTCACTTCCAGAGAGGACCAAAGGGAGCACACGGGAAGAAATGATCTACACCATCAGATCTGGAGGAAAATCCCCTCAGCCGTCAGATTTGGTGAGAAGCACATAGAAGAGGAGATTGTGGACCATCGGATGTTCACATAGAATTCCGTCAACTTTTGGATCGGGAGAAGATGCTCAAAGTTTAGCCTCTGGAGGAGCGCACAAGAAGGACGGATCTGAACCGTCAGATCTTGAGGGTACCCATCATCCGTCGGATTGGACAGGAGCTGCACGAGGTTTACTATTGGGACTTCAGCCATCAGCATATCGGGAGTCACAAAGACAAGAAGATCGAGACATTACAAGTCTCGAAACACTGGAGCGATCTGGGCCATCCGTTGGTGGAGACACTTGGCGGAGATCGAGCACCCTTCGGTACTCTGGTGCATCGGGAAATCGACATTCCTGTGAACATGAGATCAGGAATTTCCATGGAGAATTACCTATAATAATCTGAGCTATCCGTTTGGAGAGACAGGTGTCAGGAATCCAGAGAGAGTCAGGATATTCGACATCGGGAAATCGGAGTTCCTGAGGACAAGAGAGTTGGGACATCAAAAGTCTTGAAATCCTGAAGTAATCAGGACCATCCATCAGAGGAGGACGTGTGGCAGCAATCGGAGCTATCAGGAAAAGTCCCGACAGGAGGACGACTATCAGCGTTGTATTCATCGGGATATCGGGGATCCTGGTGACAAGGTGTTCATTCAATTTGGAATCGCAAAGTCTGGAACCCCGATGAGTGGAAGCCAGCTGTCAGCACGATGGAAAGGAAAGAAGGAGCCACTAGGGGAGTCAGCTGCCATCATATCGAAGAAGGAAGGATCCGCCATTTAAGGGGACCAGCTGTCAGCCTATTGGGATTCGAGGATCGATAATCCCATGAGCCAATGCATTTTGGCATTGGAAACCCTGAAACCCTGATGAGGAATATAAGACTGAGGTCATGGGGATAGTGGTCACATTGGTCAGGGGCCTAGCCAGGAGGGATAATGCATAAAGGGCACGTCGGGATTCGAGGAATCGTGAGTCCTAAGGATGTTTGCATTTTGGCATTGAAAATTTCGAAACATCGATGGGGAACAAGGTTGCGGTCTTGTGAGCTAAGGGTCATGTGGACCAAGAGCTTAGCTTGGAGGGCTAACGGGAAAAAGAGCTCATCGAGAATTTGAAGTCAAAAACCCTGACAGAAAGACATAAGGCTTCGGTCTTATGGGAAGTGGTCGCATGGACCAAAGGGCATAGCCAGAGGGGCTAAGGCCGAGCAGAGAGCTCATCGGTGATCAGGGAATCGAGAGTACAGGAACTCTCAACATCAAGAAGGATGAAACCACGAACCCTGAAACTGAGTCGGGGACAACCACGGTTAGGTGCAGAAGACCGTGTAGGTGAATGAAGGACCTGTGGATCGGTTTTTGACAGAGATTCCATTAGGACGTCCAAGGAGCCTCTTCGGCTTGTATGAGAATTTGAACGATCCTTAACACCGGGAGGTCAGGTGCAGAGACCCTGCAGGGTATGTAGGAGCGTGGTCACCACCAAGTGGTATCAGAGCAGGATTTTCATTTGTATATTTCAGGTGAAAGAAGACAGAGTTGCTGAGGACTCTGTAAGGATTGTTTGCAGGGGTAGGCAATGATCAAGGAGGTAGTCAGGGAGACTGTAGGATGATGAAGCTGGTAGAAATCTTAATGCAGAGTGACAACAGGACTTCTAGGAAAGTAGGCAAAGACAACACCATGGTTACTGAAGACCATAGGCATGCTAGGAGGAAGAAAAGCAAGGCAGAAAATCTTGCAGAAATAGAAAAAGAAAGGGATAAAGAGCTCTATGAATTAAAGGCAGACATAGAGAAGCTCAAACTGTGGATGTGGTAGGATAGGAGGTCGAGACGGATGTGTGAATTTCCCATGAAGAAGGCAACAACAAAGTGGCCAGTCAAGCAGCTGATGGTCATAAAACAGTGAAGGCTGTTAAAAAGATGGCTGAGGTATGCTGAAAACCTCAAGGCCACAGAGGAAAAGGTGATTTATGTCTGTGAACCAGAGAGTGGGAGAAGTCTCGATGATTTTGAAAATGAATTGGGATCAACTGAGGATCTCAAGAGCTTCCATGAGGGCAGAGAGAAAATTCCCAATTTCCAGGAGGGCAACGGGTTGAGATCACTGTGGGATCTCAGAGACTGTCAGGAGGACAGCCAGGGAATTTCACATTGCTAGATGGGAAATGGTATGAGGTCACTGCGGGATCTCGAATACTGCCAAGAGGGTAGCGGAAGGTTTCTATTTTGCCAGGTGGGAAAGGAAACAGAGATGGAATTAGTTGATTCCATGGACTGCCAGGAAGGTAGAGATGAAAAGTCAAGACTGTCTGAAAGTCTCACAGACTCGGAGAAGAGTTCAATTCAGCGAGGAGTGTTGATGAAGATGGGATCGGTTGATCTCATAGTCTGCCAAGAGAGAATCGGAAGCATCCCATATTGCCAGGTGGACAGGGATGAGTAGGTGAATTTGGATCAGCCCGAGGTGCTGACTGAGAAGATGAGACTATCTGAGGGTCTCATGAATTCAGAGATGGGATTAAATCAGCCGGAGCAGCTGATAGAAGAGGACAATCTGAGGAGCCTTATGATGATTGGGGGAATTGGGATATTCCTACCATTTTCCCAGGAGGAGGCAGAAGTCTGTGTTGCAGATGATGCAACAACAGCAGAAGAATAGTCACAACTGATGATGAATGTCAGGGAAGAAGAAGAATTGGAGCAGACTTTGGAAGCTGCCCAAGCACAAACAAAAGAAGAAGGAGAGGAGAAGGAGCATTCTGATTAATGGCCCAATGATTTCGGCCAGGTAGCTGAAAAGAAAGAAGTTGTAGCACTGAAGCTAGCAGCGAAGGAAGCCAAAGAGCGAGCAGGCCGATTTGTCACTCCATGGGAGATGGAGCTAGAGATGTTGGACGATTGGTTGAACAATCCAGAGCCAGCAAGAGAATTGATATTTGAGTTGTCAGGGAAGGTTACTGAACAGAAATTCAGTTAGGAAGAGACCACAGAGCTGAAGTTTGCAGCAGAGTGGAAACTTGAGGCCACAGATGAAGATGAAGAGGATGGCATGGGAGATCATGATGATCTTCTCATGTACCAAAAATTTTTGCAGCTGAGGAGACTGCATGAACAGGACCAGCCATGGGAGCAGCTAGATGCAGTGATCGAGGAGATCATGGAGCTGATGTTGAGGTTAGCAGGGACTGCCAGCAAGGAGCAGCTAAGCAGAAGGAATGAAGCAGCAACAGCAGCAGCAGAAGGGAGCATATGGGAAGCTCCAGATATTTGTTTGGGATCTAGGAGTATTTCCAACAGCTGAGAGGGGAAGCTCATGAGCAGGAGCTCATGATTTTGCAGCTGAGGAGTTTGTTGCAAGAGCATCTCTCCAGGTCATCCAACCAGCAAGCCAGCCACGTCGAGCGCGTGCATTCAAAGATGAAAAGAGAGGTGCAGCCTCATTTGAAAGATGAATTTAATGTAATTAAATGTTTAAGTTGTCGAGCTGGGAAACTGTACCTTTGTGCAGACTGTATATAAGAGCAGCCATTAATGTTTGGATGGCTGAGATCTAGATCTGATTCTAGACTAGACATCCCATTCAATGCAATTGAATAGGGTAGGTAGGTTGGAGGGAAGAGCTTGAAGAGCCCCTCAGGTAAAAGAGATTTTCATATCTCATTTTGGGAGAGTGGTAGTTGTGTGAGGATGTGCATGTAGAGCAGAGAAGAGAAGAGCCAGAGAGAGCTCAGGAACACCATTGTAATTACAGGCATTTTCCATTTAATATAAACTGATCATTTTTTCCTGCATGAATTCTGTGTTATGTGGATGTCTGTGTGTGTTCTTTATTTATTTCATAGATGTAT
>JASDQU010365940.1:0-11576 GCA_032191745.1 Picea mariana
TAATAGCTCTAGGAATTCTTTGGACTGTTTTCCAATTCCCTTCCTCATCCAAGCATGTAAATTCCTTGTTACGACAGTCCAGGAGGGCATGGTGCTGGTCCAACTAGTCCATCCCAATTAAACAGTCATAAGAGCCTAACGACAGAATATTCAATTCAGCCTTCATGCTCAATCCCTTCTTGTCCATTGGACAAGACTTAACTAACTCAGTGAATTTCCTCTTGGTCCCTGTAGCCAACTGCACTAACCAAGACTTTTCATGTTTTCTTCTTGATAAATGCAAACTTTCTACCACCCTAGGATCTACATAACTATGGCTAGCCCCTAAATCAATTAAAATAATAAATGGTTGGTTGTTAATCATACCTTCCACTTCAATCATGTGTGACTAAAATTCAGCTTGCTTGTTGTCTAGGGCCGCATAGATCCTTGGCATTGTACAGCCCATGTCTTCCACTGTTTCATCTTGTTGAACATTATGGATATCTCTTTCTTTGCCATTTTTATGGGGACAATCTCTGTACTTGTGGTTCTCTTTACAACCCCAACATTGAATGGCCATCTGTCGCAGTCTTTGTTCTCCCACTTCAACCATTCTCGGCTCCCTAAACGATGGATGTCCTTGAGGACTATTTCTAAAAAAGGGAGGTTTGTTTCCCTTCTACCTCTGTTCTTTCTTAAACTTCTTTTGGTCATCCCAAGCCTTCCGAAAGGTAGGATTTTCTCTTTGTTGTTCATATAAGCATTTCACTCTTCTTATTATTTCTTCCATAGTCTTAGGATCATCATACTGAATCTGGTCACCAATGGGAGATGGAAGTCCACTTAGATACCTTTGAATCTTGATAGCCTCCTCTTTGATGAATGGAACATACTTTAGTAATTCCAAAAACCTTCGTTCGTATTCATCAATGGTCATGCTACCCAGCTTGAGTTCGAAGAACTCCTTCATCTTTTTGTCATAGTATCTTTTAGTCAGGTATTTCCTCTCGAAATACCTCTTGAATTCCTTCCATGTGATATCTTTCTCTCTAATGTGCTGCACCTGCACAAGCTGATCCCACCACATGGATGCTTTCCCTTTTAGTTGATACATCGCAATTCTTCCTTCTTCTTGAGAGGAATAATTCTACAGTTGGAAATATTTCCTCATGCCAAGCAACCATGTTTCATCATCTTCCTCCTTCTTATGTTCTCCATCAAACGTAGGAGGCTTAATCTTGTTCATCTCCCCTTTCAATTCATCCACTCTAGATCTTCGGTGTTTTCTGGTAGGGGATGGACTTGAAATACCGTGTGCTTCCTTATCATAATGCTTTGGGGAGCGACGACGATGTTTGCTACCACTCCTCGATCTTCTTTTTCTCTCAGGGGTCCCGCGACTCCCTATTTTGCTTGTGCCACTCTCCTTTTCCAATTTCCTTTCTATTCTTTCCAGGTTCTTCAACATATTTAAGTTGAATTCACCCTGCCGATCCCTGATCCTCATGAGATTTCGCCTATCGGCTCAGCGAGGTTGGGCTTCTCTCTGCAATCTTTCGATGATTTTCATCATATGTCCTTCCTTATCCAATTCTCTTCCGTGCCCATTGGAGTTCGATCCTTCGACTCCCAAGTTGACATCCCTTCCTTCTCTTTCATTCTTTGAATTGGAGGTAATCAACACCTATTCTATTTCTATACTTGACGTTGATTGGTGGCTGTCTTGACACTCGTTGAACTCTGCACACACAACGTGCAGTCAACTGAAGTTTGTCAGGCCTTTACCCCTTAATAAAACTACAACATTCATAAACCAACACGAATAAGAAAACATTTTTTATTCCACGGATTTTTTGAGATCTGTTCGGCTCTGTGAATTTTGAATGATATCCCCCCCCTCTTTCTTAGTCCCTAACCCATGCGTTCACGAGCCGTGACCAAACACTAGACCACTAGGTGCTACCTGGATTTTCGATCTTCAGAAATTTTTAAGGCACACAAAACTATCTCCCAGAGTTCCAATTACTGAATTCACAAAATAGGGTGGATCAATGGTCTACATTTACTCATCCTCCAAAGGATGAAATTCACTGTGGTCTTTCCATCATCAAGATTTTCAAAATTTTTGGATTTCGGGGCTTCGGGGTTTCAGGTTTCGGGGTTTTGGTCCCAGAGGTTCTCACACTTGCTTCTCTCTCCAACTCCCGACTCCCGAACTTTCGACCTCTCTTCCCCTGGGCCTACAACACAGCTATCGCTATCCATAGTGGTGACATGCGGTGTACTTAAGAAGGTCCACGTTACCTTCAGTGACATCATCAGGTCCGACCATGCTCACTTTTATTTTCGACCCACTGGCACATGGTACACATCCATGTGTACACTTCCATCTCAGTGACATCAACTCGACCCACTACTTCAGCTCTTTGGGATTTCGTGATTTTGGGCTTTGGGAGTTTGTGCATCAACACAATCCACTTCTCTCGACAACCGAACTCCCAAAATGCCAAAATTCTTCCTGGACAATTAACGGTCCAAATCTGTCCTTGATCAATGGTTGTGATCTAATTGCGAATTCACGTTTTCACAAATTCTCATGAACTTGCCCTTTGACCTCTTTAATTCATGAGTCAGCGAAAGGCTGATCGCTCTCCATGCGTCCTTTCCGATGGACGGTCCTGACGAATTCGGGATTTTGCGTATCACGATTTACACACTCCTATGCAACTCCAAAGGGTTTTAAGTCTTGTGCACATTCTCCAGATCTGACAGTCATAAGGGTTCTCCTTTCCTCCCGAACAGATCCAATGGCTCCAACACTTCTGGTGTGGAGTTCTCTCTCTCCATGGTCAATTACCACGCCCGCTGCAGTTGAATTCGCCGCTACTCCTCCTGAGCTTCTTAACACAGCCAAATAACTCCTTGGCCCTCAGATACATTCTGAGGTCTGAAATTATCCCTTCAGACACAATTTCTTATCAAAACCTCAGTCTAAAGACCACTTAATTGGCCCATCCAGGCTCAACGTTGAAACTAAGCTCTGATACCAAACTGTAATGCTCCCCCAGCCATCAACCCCACTGGCCGGGCAAAATCTACTGTGCGAAACAACATCATTCTGATACTTAATTGATAACATGCATTTATTTCATATTAAACACATTAATATTTAGAGTAAGCATAAGATTACTGCTAACATAATTAATCCCTGTCATTAACAATAATTCATATGCACAACAGAATACATGATACATATAAGCATCACAGGCATGCAAAACATAATATTAAGCATAAGTTGATACTTATCTTTGAAACCATGGTAATTCCACCAACTATGTGTAGGCCTTCCATGAACCTCCCAGCCTTAGACCACGCTGCTCATCACTCTCAGCAGTAGGTCACCCCCAAGCTGGGACTAAGCTCCACCCAAGGCAAGGAATCCTATTCTAGGTTGAGGTTACAGGGAAAACTGCACAGAATAACCAGAAGGATTCTTCCCAGGATGCCTTCTTACGCCAACTACTAACAAAATCTCATTCCCCACATTCCTGTTCCACCTGGGAGTATACACCTTAATAAGCACAGTCCATCGGTGCTTCACCTCCCTCTCTAGGCCTCGACAATAGGTTGGATCAAGAATTCTCAGAGCTCTGAAGCTGGTGCTGGACTCTCTCTGGGGAAAAACCACTTCCTAGCAGTCTCTCTCATCTAGAGGGAGTTTCTCACAGGCCTGACAACCTGCTTCTTCTACCAATTTCAGCCCAATTTCCACAAGGTGAGGATAACAACAACAACAACCGGTCAATTCCACTCATGAAAAATAGAAGGTAGTAACCCAAAGACAGTTTGGGTACAAACTCAACTCTGCAAGAGACAATGGGCTGGGCTCACAGCGTACACATGTGACACGGCTCAATCCATGGGTTTGTCACTGGTTTCAAGGTCTGTGACAAGGAATTAATGCAAAGGTCGAACATAGACTCAAATGGTTCAGATGACTGATACCTCGGCTTCTCAAGAAAACATTCTGGTTTTTGGTTTTCCAAGTTGCATGAGGGTATCCAGAGGTCGAATACCGAGGCCATGGGATTTATGGTTCAGACAATTCGATGGTCGAATGGAGGAGGAATCCCCAACACAACTCACTTCTCTCATTTTAACTGCATGCACCTGGGTTGACACTTGTCACCCATGAAGCTCATTCCTTCCCATTTGGAAGTCACTCGTCCTTCCAAGGAACTTAGGATAAAACATCACATTTCACATGGCTTTTTGGAATAATATTAAAATATTATTCCCAAGGACTTTAAGCCCCTAGGTTCAACACTTAGCCTCTCTTTCCCACCTTCCATCCCCCAATCCCTTATCCATTCTATGGAATCTTATTCCCCCATCACTCTTTCATCGTGGTCGGTTTGCACGCAGCAGTGGTTATATTTTTATTAATGTTCTGCATGATTACATATACAAAAGTAGGCTCTCGACCTTAACACTTAGGCTCTTCGGCCTAATAACACATAATCCCACCAGCTTATATAAACTTGGCTCACCAGCCTATAAAACATAATTACAATTCATAATGCAATCTTTTTACTTCATAGACATGATTTACAACAGGGCTCGGCCTTGGGGACATTACACCAAAGGTATTCTTTATCTTGGGATTTTAAGGCAATAAGACATTCCCTTTTTTATGTTTTTTTTCTCCAAAGTTTCTTTTGCTCTCTAATGAACTTTGGTTTTTCTGAAACTTCCATTAATTTGAAATCAATGGCCTTATGTCCATAGTTATGATATCTGAAGCATTCCAGGTCCCCTTCTTGGAGAGGTGCAAAGGAGTTATAGTTTCCGCTTTTAACTCGGTTTACTACTTGTTTATTTTTAAGGTTATAGTTCTTAACCTTTAGATCTTTTCTTCTATATGCTCTACAATTCATAGCTTTGTTTACAAAATTAGAGCATGCAAAGAAATAACCAAAGAAAATGTGAGGATACCTATTTTGATAAACATTCTTTGGTATTGTCTTGTTTTCCTTCTTGATGGGTGGAAGTAGTCCTCTGGAGTTTTGGTCATTATGCGTCTTCTCTTCATTTTTCTTCTTTAATGTACCGAGGAGAGCATCTGCATAAGATTTTGAGTTGACTTGGCCTTTTTCTTGAGAATAACGTATTCCATTTTTATTATCCAAATCCCTTTTTGTGGTAATAATCTTATACAATATTTTAGATCTATTCTCATATCTTGTTTAAATGAGTTTTGTATCCTGTTCTTTTCTTAGGTGAACCATTTCTGCCTCCATCTTTTCCCAAGTTATTTGTTTTTCTTTAAGAGAATTTTATAGACTTTCTTTGATTCTATTTACTTATAGGATTTGGATTTTCAGGTTTCTCATGGGTTTCTCCATCTCCTCTTCTTTTTGTTCATGTTTTTATTTTTGTTCAACTACAAAACTTTTCAGCTATCTATATTTGGTTTTGTATTTTCTTAATTCATCCAAGGCATTGAGAAGTTCTTCTTCCATATTAAATTCTGCTTCATCTTCAGAATCTTTCTCATGTTTAATGTCTTCTATATCATTAGACTCTTCAATACCTAGAAGAAGGACTTCATCATCATCACTGTCACTATACTCTGATGAACTGTTGTTTTCTTCTTTTGAGTAAAGATTTTTTTTTTCTTTGTAAATTTTTTTCTTGTAGTTGGGTTTTTCCTTTTTCTTGTACTGTTTGGTTTTGTTTTCTTCATCTTCAGGGTCCTCTTTAGGATAGGGACACTTGGATGAAAAATGGACAACTTTTCCACAGTTAAAACATTTTAAAGGTAGCTTGCCTTTGTACCTCCCTAATCCTTTCTGAAGTTTTTTAATGACGTTTGCTTCTTTCACATCAGATTCTTCATCATGTCTGGATTGAAGTTTCTGCTTCTAATCTTTTGTTTTCTTGAGTACCTTGAAGGTTTCCTCTCTTTGTGAGTGATTCTCATGACCTAATATTAACTCATAGGCTGTGAGGATTCCATATAATTCATCCATGGTGAGTTTATCTAGATTATCTCAAACTTCAAGAGAAGACACTTTAGGATTGTATAGAATAGGTAGCGTTCTTAGAATTTTTTCAACTAGCTCATTGTCTGATAATTCTACTCCTAATCCTCTGATTGAATTAATAATATTATCAACTCTTTCTAAGTACTCATAGATATTTTCCTCATCTTTCGTTTTTAGGCCCTCATATTGTACTTGAGAGTCTGGAGTTTGGCCCTCTTAATCTTGGTATCTCCTGCATATATAGTTTCCAATTTATCCCATAGTTGTTTTGCATTATTATAGTTTANAACTGTTGTTTTCTTCTTTTGAGTAAACATTTTTTTTTCTTTGTAATTTTTTTTCTTGTAGTTGGGTTTTTCCTTTTTCTTGTACTGTTTAGTTTTGTTTTCTTCATCTTCAGGGTCCTCCTTAGGATAGGGACACTTGGCTGAAAAATGGACAACCTTGCCACAGTTAAAACATTTTAAAGGTAGCTTGCCTTTGTACCTCCCTGATCCTTTCTGAAGTTTTGTAATGAAGTTTTCTTCTTTCACATCAGATTCTTCATCATGAATGGATTGAAGTTTTTGCTTCTAATCTTTTGTTTTCTTGAGTACCTTGAAGGTTTCCTCTCTTTGTGAGTGATTCTCATGACCTAATATTAACTCATAGGTTGTGAGGATTCCATATAATTCATCCATGGTGAGTTTATCTAGATTATCTCAAACTTCAAGAGAAGACACTTTAGGATTGTATAGAATAGGTAGTGTTCTTAGAATTTTTTCAACTAGCTCATTGTCTGATACTTCTACTCCTAATCCTCTGATTGAATTAATAATATTATCAACTCTTTCGAAGTACTCATAGATATTTTCCTCATCTTTTGTTTTTAGGCCCTCATATTGTACTTGAGAGTTTGGAGTTTAGCCCTCTTAATCTTGGTATCTCCTGCATATATAGTTTCCAATTTATCCCATAGTTGTTTTGCATTATTATAGTTTAGTACCTTAGCACGAATTTTATTACTCAGTTCAACTTGTAATGTGTTTAAGGCTTTTGCATGTTCCCAAAACTTTTTCTTGTCTTCTTCTTCTATGGGCGTGGCTTTTGGAACATCATATCCCTTTTCAACTAATGTCCATAATTCCAGTCCAATGGACATTATATAGATTTTCATTCTAACACTCCAGAAGACATAGTCTTCACTATTAAATAGGAGGATTTTTGATGAAATCTTCAACTGCTGATCCATTCTGATGTATATTCCTCTTCAAGTGATTTAAACCTTTTGTGAAGAANTAATTTTATCGATTTTCTTTTATTTATGCAAACAAAATTTTGACACAATATTTATCGTGGAACCCAAATGGGAAAAACCACAAATGCTTTTCTATTAACTGCAATTTTTTTTTTACATGTTACATAGAAGGAAGATATTATTCCTTTTCGATAAGCACCAACTGATCAGGATGCACCCACACCCTTGTTCACCAACACCAACCTGTAGGAGGCTACAACCCCCCGTTTAATCAACTACAACTGACAAGGAAGCACCAACTCCCTTTGTAGGCACCAACCTTCCCTTGCACCAACCAACCACCCTTGATTTTTTGAATCTGGAAAAACTTCTGTATCAATTCTTTTACTGCATCTGTCTCTGCTTCTCTGATTTAATATATTCTCTGATTCAGACTTCAGAGACACATTTCTTCTCAACACTCTTCCTTTGTTTATATTTTCTTCAAAACTGTGTGAGAGTGATACACTATGTCCCTTGGTTTTGAACCACCACACCTCTTTGTTTAACTTAGCCATAATCACTGATTATTATTTTTACTGTGAAGGATTTCCATAAATTGATCACATATGGATCAATTTCATCCTTTAAACTCAATCTTGAATCTCTGTTATTTTCAAAGAAACCGAATTCTGTGGAGGTGCTTCCTTCAAACCATTACATGTGACTAAGCATTATAGAACCACAGGCTTACCAATTACTGCAACGTATTATATTTTCATTTAAATATATTATATCATATGACCAATGTCGGTGACCAGACACTAGGCCAAACAAGCGCTTGAGCGCTTATCAATTTCAACAATCACGATTCAATCTTCTGATGTGATGAACAGATGACGAAACTTCGCCCTTCAGAACTTTGGGTTTTCAACTTTTCAAAACTTTGAAGCAGATCGGACGGTTTATTTCATGGAAACAAATCAATGGTCAGATTTGATCCTTACACTCATCCTTTCATTGCTTAATCCGACGACTGGGAGTTAATCTAGCATTGAGATGGATGTCTACCATTTACTTCGGGAATTCGCCTATTTCAAATTACGCTATCCTTCCACTGTATTATGATCAATGATTGAAAATACACCCAAAGTGATCTTTTAGATTGGACAACTCGCGTCCACTTCAGAACTTCGACATTCAGGACTTTGAGACTTTGGGCAAGTGCTGGTGGTAAAACTCATGAAGTAAAATTCCCGGAGTGACGTGACTTACTTATGCCACTTGATGACATGGCACAAGTCGAGTAGCTTCCATGTGTCACTCAGATTTGTGATTTACACGTACATGAAATGTTGATTTCATCTTGAAACTTGTAATTATTTGACTATGCCACGTGTCCTTGCCGACGTGGTCTGCTAACGTGGTTTGTCATATGTCCTTGCTAACATGGTCTACTGACATAGATCTCTCACACGTCCTTGATGATGTGGTTTGCTGACGTGGTCTGCCACATGTCCTCTTGAATCGGACGATTGAGGCTTACTTCGGATGATCCAGCGGTCGAGAATTTATTTTGGCTCTCCGGATCTCCGGGCTTCGAGAATTTCAAATCTTAAACTGAATTCTTGAAGTGATATTTTTATGGAGCGTAACCTCCTCACATCTTTAGACCTGAAGTGAATGATGTTTGTTTGATTAGGATCTTATATCAACAACTTGATCTGTGTGCGATGCAACTTTGCCTTGGATTAAATCCAATGACTCTTCTTGTTTTCTTATCTATCCTTCCTTTTAGTTCGATCTGACGGCTGATGGACATTCGGGTGATAAAGATCTCAGATCTCAGCCCTTTCTTATCCTGTCCTTCCACTTAAGGTGATCTGATGCCTGACAGATATTCGGGTGATTGAGATCTCAGATCTCAGCCCTTGCTTATACCGTCCTTCCACTAAAAATTGATCCAACGGCTGACGAGTATTCAGATAATAGAATTCTCAAATGTTTTTCCCTACTTATCCTATCCTTCCAGTTAAAGTGATCCAACGACCGTGAGGACACTCGAAGCAGATCAACGATCAAGGATGGTTGTAGAACCACAACTTGCGAGTGATTGAACTCGTCACCAAAACTCCACAATTTGAAGTTGTGAGTTGTTTGGTGAGTCAACCACAATTGTCGATCTTCGAGGCTATAAGATCTGACGGTCCTGACTAATTATGAGATTGGTAATAGAACGATATTTAATTCTCCTTTCAATCTCCATAATCTATCCTTATCATTGATATGGCGATTCTGCATCCGACGATCACAACTTAATCTGATTGTTTGTTAGATCAACCACAATCGTCGATATTCGAAGCTATAAGATCATATGGTCCTGAGTAATTGTGGGATTGTAAATAGCGAGTCATTTAATTATCCTTTTACTCTCCACAATTCATCCCTGCCATTGATCTGGCGATTGCACATCAATGGTCTTGAATTGATCTGATCATTGACTAATTCTCCAACGATTCTTGTGAGATTCATCCCGCCATTTGTTTTGAGCTTTGATCTTCATTCGCTAACCCTCTTGAGCTTTTATCTCATCTTATCATCACATCAAAGACATCGACTATTGACATCAATGAAAATACATGAATGACACTTTGTCCAACAATCATGGTCAACCAGAATCTAAGAAAACTATTGAAGATACATCTTCAAGAAGACCATCTGTATTCAAGCCACAAAGAAACTTCAATCATGATCGTGATCAGTCAAGGCATAAATTCAAAAGGACTACACCAAAAAAAATATCATTCACTCCCAGGTATGCAAATTTATTTTATGGTCATTGTTTTTATTGTACTAATTTTGGACATAAGGTTGTAGATTGCAGGGATTATAAAAGAAATGTTCAAGCAAGAAGTGCCTATGTGGCCACACATAACATTGAGTGTTATAGATGTCATAACTATGGACACATAGCTAGTGATGGTAGAAGCATGATCGATAATTCCATGAAAGAGAACACTGATATCAGATATAATAAAGTATGGATAAGAAAATAGGAAGAACAAGTGAACAAAGAGCAGTTACTAGAGATCACAAGATTGATAATAAAACGAGATGACAAAAATTCTATAGAGAAAAAGAAAGATGTCAGGTACATAAAGGTTTGGAAAATAACTAAAAGAAAGGAAGAACAAGTAAATAAGGAACATGTTCAAGAGATTGTACTTTCATGCATTGTAGTGAAAGATGAATCCATAGAAAGAAATAAAGAAGTCAGAGATCAGAGAGATAATGAATCTACCAATGGAGATGATGATGAATCTACCAATGAAGATGATGATGAATACACATCAGAGAAATAATTGTTCTAAGCCATCCAACTTAGAGACTCCCAGGTAATATGAATATTAGACAGGGGGAGTCTATGCGATAGCTGTGACAGACCAAAGAACCATCCTTCAAGCAACTTGTAGAGTTTGAGAAGATAGATTCAAAGAAGTCAGTTAGCATAAGTACAATTTGATAGATTAATCAAGACTTCATGATAGTATAGTGATAAATGGGTCAACATTATGGACAATTGTGCAAGTAGAGTCTTGGATAGTATGGACATAGATGGATTCGTAACAACACTTAGAAGGTTTGGACAGATAAATGATAGTGGATGAGAGCATGGATTCATAGATTGGTTCAGAGACAAATGAACATTATCATAATGAATGATAATTACACAGGAAATGGCACGAACAATGCTGATGGATTCCAAATTGACAGATTTTTTTGGGCATCTATAGTGCATACAACAGTTCACATTCAAAACAGAGTAATGCTCAGAAACAATAATGACAAAACTCCCTACGAACTATGGAAATGAAGTGTAGACAACAACCTCTACATCAAGGTAACTCAAGGTAGTATTTTATTAATTGAAATTTATGTTGATGATATTGTTTTGGAAGTACTAATGACAGGTTAAGCTAGAAATTTGCAAAGGATATGCAGATTGAATTTGAAATGTCATTACTTGGAGAACTATCCTTCTTTTTGGGTCTTCATATACATCAAAGCAATCAAGGAATTTTTATTTCTCAAACTAAGTATATCAGATAAATGCTAAATAGGTTCGGAATGGAAGATTGCAAACTAGTTACCACTCCTATGAAAACCCATTGCAAGTTGAGAAAAGATGATGATTCAAAGTCTACAAACCAAAGGAAATACATGTCAATGATTGATAGCTTACTATATGTGACAACATCCAGACCATATGTAATGCAGGCAGTTGGACAAGTGGCACGATTTCAAGCAGCACCAAAGGAATCACATGTATT
>JASDQU010365943.1:1107-11580 GCA_032191745.1 Picea mariana
TAGTTGTAGATTTGGAAATACTTTTTGATGTCCAACAACCATGCCTCTGCTTCTTCTCTGTCTTGGATTCCCCATCAATGATAGCAGGTTTAATATTTTTAAATTCTCCTTCAAGGTGGTCTACTTTTTTTTTTTTCTATCAGTTTTAGTTCCATCCTCAGCTGGAGGTGTTCCTTCAGACGAACTATCTCTTTTTTTTGTTTCTGGCCTTGAGTTCTTGGAGGCTCTCTTTCTGACTTCTTCATCATTATTATTGTCTTTTGGGATTTTCTTGGTCACTATACTACACAGCAGGACTTCGTTTATCTCCTGCTGTTCTTGTTGTGCCTTCTTCAATTTTTCATTTTCAACTTTAAAGATCTGTAACTCAACAATCAAGCTCCTCATTGTTTCCAACACTTTTGTGGGTGAGCTTCGGTCACTATTCTATCTTGTATCTCCAGGAGGTCTTTCCTGTGGATTTTCTTCCATCCTGTTTCCTACATTGTCTTGAGCTGCCATACTTATTCACCAAAATAGAGAAAGTTTTATGTTTGTAACCACACAATTTATTAGTTTTTATCTAAAAATATATATATACTAAGAACTACAGTGGTCTTGTTCAGGCCCAGTGTTGTAACTTTCGCTCTGATACCATATGTAATGAACCTCAAAATTCTCATAAAAAAAAAAAAAATCTGTGGTACAATATCTGCTACTTAACTTCGTTTAATCCACTCGTAAGGTGGGTACTTACATTTTGTTTTTGCTTGCATAAACTTATAACATACTAGCTTAATACTCTTGGCTTAATACCTTATAATAATCGAATGCAAGTATATTCTAATTCTTACTTTATTATAAGGGCTTCATTATAATGCCCGCACCTACCTATACGCTGGGATTGGAATTTTAGTCCCTTTATTTTAATAGAATCGGACTATTGGATTTTTGAGCATAAATTTATGTCCTTGAGATTTAAATGCTTAAACACTTACCTAACTGTGTCAACATCAGTCTTCAAGTCCTGATTGTAGTACGTGACAGGAAAGGTTTTAAGGAGATTAATGAATGGTCTAGGAGTGGTTTCCAAGTGTTTTCCTTTGATGGCTCTACTTTATTTATGTTACAACTTGTCCTTACCATAACGAACTGAACCCAATCAATTCTGTGTCATTCTCTGCACAACTAAACTAACTAACTCCCCTCCGCTTGCTGGAGTAACGAAAAGATAACTTCAAAGTTTGGCGGTCGACTAGTTTTACAGGAAAATCATGGTTTTACTATTGGTTTACTTCATATCTTCTGCATTTAGGGAGGTGGATGTACCTGTCAAGAGGAGTTTAAGACTCTATCTGGAAATTTAATTAAGGCTCCTACTAACCTCAGCCCCGATGTCTCTTTCTCTTGCTCCTCCCAATCTTGATGCGCCATCTTTTCCCTAGTGTAAGGTTTGTACCTCCCGTGATGTAAAGAGTGTACTCATGCCTCTTAAGTTTTGGCGGTCTCATTTCTCCCTTGTGCCTTCGAAGGAAAGGGTTTTGTGTTATGCAATCTTCCACAAGGAAATTCTATCGCCTCCACGAGCAACCTTTGGTGCAATCGACGGAAATACCTGGTAAGTTTTCTTTAAGGGACTGTCATACTTCAAGTTCGAACAAAGTTTGTTGTTTTTGGTTGAAACCAAGAAATAATTTGGTTTTTGTACACTTTACTGTGGGTTTACAGACCTTCTTTACTCCCGATAGTCATGTTTAGAGTCTACACATTCCTTTTTATTTTAGTAGTGATAGTAGAAGAGGTTTTCTTACTGTAACCATGAGTCACAAATCTTTACCTATGTGAACCTATATTTCATGTTCACTGTTTGTGTCCCATGGGTTTATTTCTGATTCAATCTTTTGTTTACCCTATACTTAGCAACTGTAGTTTGGAGTGACTCGGAGTAGTTCTGAATAGTTTACACCTTCTTCATGCTCCAGGAACTAAAGGGTCCAACTAGTTCTCAACGTATATGTTTCTCCTCTATGACTGGTGCATAACATTTGTAGAAAGGTAGCAGTCTACTGGTAATTTATCCCTTGATGATGTTAGGTTATTCTCCACAAGGAATTTTATTGGTGAAAATTATGATATCATTCTTTGCATTCTTTTCTTTGTTTGTAAAGAGTTTTTATCGAATGATTTCTCTCTTGAATTCGCAATGCTATTTTATTTTGTCAAGGTAAATATTTGAAATTTTGTATAAAAGGTTTTTCTCTGTATTAATGGTGGGGCTCTTCCTATTGTGAGGGTACCCACCAGGAGCTCCCGGACCCTTCTCCCCTCGGTTAGGGTTGACTATGAAGAAAAGCATGGTAACAGGAGGGTGTGGCATTTTGTCCCTAAGTTAAGTGATCTGACAGCGATGGTTATCATTATTCCCTTTTGAGTTTATAAAACAAGATTCTACTCTGTAACTTTTCTAATGTTTACCGTGATGGCCGAATGCAGGTGTGCCCACTTCACAGCGTGGGTTCCGGCCTCTGTTCATCATGACAAAGGTACTCGGGTTCCAAAATATGACTCTTCAACTTGTTTCTGAAACCACGACATGGAGGTCTCGATTCTGTTAGTAGTTTTTTGATGTTAAGAGTAACCTTTATTCATGCATCGATTCCCTGTATCGGATATCTGAGGGTTAATCTTGTTTTGTTCTGTCAAGGTTCCAATTAAGGATATATATATATGAGCATGTTGTAGGAGATAACTAATATTCTAAAGATAGAGTTTAGCGAAGACAGTTCTAAGTTGTTCGTCTGCTGTTGGGAAAAACTCTTAAATAAGTTAAGCTTAGAAAAGGGAGGGATATTGTTTCTATTTGGAAAATAGCTTACTTTCGGCATCCTGTACACCACTTTTGTAATAGTAAGTGTTCACAAATCTTTAATAGTTATAACAACCATCCTTGCTTGACTACATTATGGTCTATAAGATTTGTCTCTCGAGAATGAAATTCTTGTTTTCTTTTGTTTTAAAAAAAATTACCCCAACATAATCGTTATCATAGGTCTCGCATCTTCAGTCTCTACGTACTCGTATGTGTTTGTTTTTCGATTGGTTGCTTCTTCAACAAAGATTGCATTACTCTGTAATTTCTATAAATGCGAAGCACTTTAACAGATATCCTATATGGTACCATCATAAAAATGCTTTGTTTCCTTTCTGCGCACAGCATATGTAACATATGTCATACGATGTTAATGTAGTAGCGAGTTTATTTATTTGTTTCCTGTAGTATTATCTTAGCATGATTATATCATCCAACTTAGGGTAATATTATTCCTTGGATTACGTTCATTCCCATATGCTTCATCAGTCTCGACTGTATAAGTGGCTTCTGTTTAAAGTTTGAAACATACATATGCATATAATAGCTATGTTCGTGCATTGATACATATTCGACTCTGTTTAAAGTTTGAAAACATATATGTGCATATAATATCTCTATTCATTCATTCGACTCTGTTTAAAGTTTGAAACATATATACGCATATAATAGCTTTGTTCATTCATTGATACACAATTCGATTCTGTTTAAAAAATTGATTTCCAGAAAATAAATCTACAATTAAATCCTACAGTCTATTTACTGAATTTCAAACAGCCTTTATCTAGGTTATTGCATGCATACCAACATTAAGGATCCCACTATAACAATAACCAATTCGTCCAATAGAGGTAGAATATTGAATATTTAGGTATAGGAAAAGACTTACAATAGTTATACGATCATTAAAACAGATACTAGAACTCTTTTCCGTATAGCTATAACATGTACAGTATCTCCAATATAAAATCATTCAGATAGATAGAGTTTAGAGTAACATATCTGAACTAAACTTGCAAAGAAAACAAAGGGAACAATCACGTTCCTCCCAACCGTAGAATCGAGCAGCCATGATTGCTTTCCCGATTCACCCCCTAGCCTGACCATGAGTCCATAAGGGAGAACTTGGAAAATCCCTCTACAACACTGTCCTTCAATTCAGTCACCTTTTTCCCCTTGCCTCACACCCTTCTAGTGTTCATAACAGCAAGTGAAAAAGAAAAAAGAACAAAATAGACTCTTTCCAGCATACTTAGCAGCATCCTGCCTCCTCACATATGCTTATTTGTAACATGCCTAGGTCTTTTCCCTTCCTTGGAATTTTCGCAGCTTCCTAAATCCCTAGTTTTCAGGGGCTTCCAATGGCCAAATCATTAATTTTCCACTTGTAAAATTCATCCCAGAGGTAGTTCCAACATGTTCCCCACTCATGGAGTCATGGTCAGCTACTTTTAACATGGTTGTTCCATTTGTCTTCCTGCAATCAATATAAAATATTCTGTTTTTAAACAAGTGTCATTGTCGAATAGTTAGTTTGATCAAATTAGAGTTATTCCCAACAGTCATAATAATTTATTACAATTAAGAAATTCGGAATTCGGAATTGCCATAAATGGAAAATGTTTTCCAAATTCAAATTTACCAAAAACGGAATAATTTCCCAGAAATTTAAATTTCCAGAATATTTTATTTTGGGGGATGTCACAACATCATAGCAATCACTGGTACATCCTATGGGTGACCATCGTTGCCCACCCCCAACATTTCCATCAGCCCCATAGACCGAGACTACCACAATAGAGGCTGTATCAGAGAAGATTGTACAACCTAGTGCTCCATCTGCCAATGAATCTCCATCAAGGCCTGAGATATTCATGGTGAGATAATGCATTGATGATAAATTTTTATGTTTCATGAATTTTATTTTATGCCTATTTGTTTAATTTGATTGACTTGATCTCTGTAACTAATGCAGGGTGTAATCACAAAGAGACTGGGGTCGCAGAGGAGGGTGACACCCTCACGAATGATAGTAGAATATGCGGTGAGTTGTCTTAGGTTAAATTACAATGTATCAGTTTGCATGTTTATTAATTCATTGGGGAAAAAAACTTATAACAATGATTATTCTTTGTGCAGTCTCCAGAGCATTGAATCATGCCCAGGCCTAGAAATTCTTGAGGTGCTTCCTCAAGAAAGAGAAGAAAGATTAATTTCCAGGATGCTCCTAAGGGTGGCGAGGGTGGAAGTGTTCATTGGTTGACCAACTACTGCCATTTTTTATCTAGGCCACGATATGGATGTTTTTTATGTTAGGGAACTTGTTGTCGCTTTTCAAATTGGCCACAAGTTTTCATTTTGTAAAAAATGAACAATTTAGACGATGTTGAATATAATTATATATATATATATATATATATATATCATGGAACGTTTTTTATGAATCTCATTGTTTCTGCATTTTATGTTGATGAATGTATGAATTTCAAATTGTATGAATTTCATGTGTATTAACCCCTTGATTTTTTTCTAAAGTGATTATAAATACTTACGTTACACATTAACGGATATATTATGGTTGAAAATATTGCTAAGTGATAAATCCATAACCAATTAATGCTTCTCAAGTAGCATTGCTTGCTAATCAACCATGTATCTCTACATCATCGATAGATCGTTCCTTCTTAATTATTTTCATGAATGTTGTGGATATCCATATTCTAACTCATAGCCAACAATGCATGGACTACCTCGTGAATTATTTCCATCTACATCCAATGACAGTCCACACTCAAATAGTGGTCACTTGAAAATATTGTGACCTAAAAAATGGCATATTACAATAATTTATTCTATAAATATTTTTTTCATTTATCTTCTACATAATTTGAAATCACTTAAAAATATTAGCTCAATGTTATGTCAAATTAACCTCCATAAATAGTACTATAATTACTCAATTATGAAGATGACATAAGCTAAAATTCAATTATGCAAGTACACAACATTTGGACAACCCAAAAACTTCGTATATATTTAGAATATGAAGTACATGCACCTACCAATATCTTATCAGGGGTTGTTAGAAGTCGGGCTCTTCAAACCCAAGCGATGGAAACCATAAGATAACATTATCCAATAGCTCACTCCATCAGAGATCATCAACAATGTAACATACAAAATAGTAATTCATTTTTGGAACCTACATTTGTATCCCACACTTGTACAAGATCAAGTCCCTCTATCTTCTCGATAACAAGCTTATTAGGTAGCAATAGGGTTTTAAAATGCCACAAAACCCTAACTTCTTCTCTTACCAGATCTACATGATAAAATTATTTATTTCCTTATGTAGCTATAAGTCCTATTATTCCTAGTCTCCTTAGGACAAAACCTTGACCTTAGTCTTCCCTTGACATTCCTTTGAGAAGCCTAGTTGTTAGTTTCTTAGTTGATTGAATCCATAATTTGACCAATTTCTAGGGCACACACATTATTCCTATTTTTCTATGCATGACATATATAAAATCATTTGATTTATGTGTAACCCTTCATAAATGCCAAAAATACTAGTCAATGATTCATTAACGCACTCATGTTTGTTTAGATTGTGTAGTGGGTATATTTAAATGTTGTTAAACCCGTAAATTATTAATAACATTTATTCAATCTTCCATGATGTCCACTATACTTATTGATTTTGATTAATAGAATGAGAGAGTTCACATGGAAACTAGATCTTATAATGGGTATCATTTTCCACCTACAAATAAATGTTTTGAGGTTACATTTCTTGACACACCATAGAAAGTAATGCTATGCTACCAAAATTCATCCAGGAAGACTTGAAACCAATATTCTTTTCCCTTCACCATATATGACAGTTTGTTGCACACTCCTACCCAATTTTTGGGTTAGATCACACAAGGAGACAAAGGACCCTCCCAAACCCAAACCCAAAAACCTGTTGATGCCATGCCATTGCCATGTCATGCCTTACCATGCAATGTCATTGTCATGCCTTTCCAATTCATTCCATGGCATGCCATTGCCATGCCATTTCTATTTCCACACCATTTCCATGCCATTTCCATGCCTTTCCAAGCCATGCCATGCCTTTCCATGCCGTGCTATTGTTGTGCCATTTCCATGCCATGCCATGCCATTTCCATGTCTTTTCCATGCCTTTCCATGCCATTTCCATCCCTTACCATGCTATGCCATTTCGATGCCTTTCCAAACCATGCCATGGCATGCCATTTCCATTTCCATGCCATGCCATGCCATTTCCATTCCATTGTCATGTAGCTTCTCATGTCTTGTCATGTAGTTTCACATTTTAACTTATATAACAATAAATATAACGTTCCATAAAATTATTCAAGGAAAATTTCAAATCAAAATGTGGATTAAAATGAAACAAGAATTAAAAAAAAGGAAACATTTCCATGCCATTGTCATGTCGTTCCATCTCCATGCTTCACAATTAAACCCTTGGAATACACCTTGACACCTTTTATTACATTTCTTTCATAATTTTCATCCCTCTAGGGTTTGATGTCTTGAATATTGTATGGTTGTCATGTGTCATCTTGCATTTCAGCAAGAATTTGTTATCTAAACCCTAGTTTAAGCTTGCATTTTCATCCCCCTTTCAAATAATGATTACTTGTTTTAAGGGTTGTTATATTTTTCCTTGTATTTCATTGTCTTTCCTTTCCTTTCCTTGCCATGTCATTCCATGCCATGCCTTTCCTTTTCATGTCCTGCCATGCCATTCCTTTCATTGTCTTTCCTTTCCTTTATTTGTCATGACATTACCATGCCTTTCCATGACATTGTCATGCCTTGCCATGCCATGTATTTCCATGCCATGCAATTTCCATGCCTTTCCAAGCCAGTCCATGCCATGCCATTGCCATGTCATTTCCATTCCATTGACATGTCTTTCCATGCCATGCCATTGTCGTGCTATTTCCATGCCTTGCCATGACATTGTAATTATTTTCCATGCCATGCCATTCCTTGCCAAGCCATGCATGGTATGGTATGGTATGCCTTTCCTTTACTTTCCATGGTATGGTATGCCTTTCCTTGCCATGGTATGGTATGGTATGGTATGACTTGCCTAGCCTTACCTTTCCATGGTATGGTATGGTATGGAATCCTTGACATGGTATGGTATGGTGTGGTATCCTTGGCATGTTATGGTATGGTATGGTATGGTATTGTATGGTATGGTATCCTTGGAATGGTATGGTATGGTATGGTATGGAAAAAGGTTAACCAACAAGAAAAGATATATCTAAAACCAATGATATTATGACAAGTCCCGCATTTAGTTAAGAAATATTGCAAGGATTAAATTATGGCCACAATGTGNAAAATGCCTTGCAATTTATTTTGATATCATATCATAAGATGATAATAAGGTAAATTTATAAATCTTTAAGTTTTAAAGTATATAAGATTGGCTTTAAATCTTATTTTCCAATGAAAAAATGATGTGGCATCTCAAAATATACCAAAAAGAAAATTTTAGCTTTCACCAGCTAAATGACTTTTTCATAGTGTAGTAAGCCGGTGAAAGTCTCCCTTTTCACTGGCTAAATGATTGTTTTCATAGTGTAGTGAGTCGGTGAAAGTACAGGTTTTTCAGCTGATAAACTGCCTTGGGAAAAATCAATTTTCTGAGCCGTGGAAAGTCCATTTTACACGCTCAAATAGTCGATTGACAACTAGATATCCTAATATTTCCAATGGTACTTTAAGATATTCATTTAGAGCTTGGGAAGGTAGTCAAATGTTCCCCACAATATGAGGCATCATTTTCAAAAATTTTCCAAAATGTATTATTTTGGTCAAAAGGTCAAATTCGACTTGGTTGAGTTTATTAAGGAGCAGATGATGATGAATAATCATATATATTATCAAATATAATCCATGAGTGCATGTGGAACTTCATTTGATCCATAGAAATATTCTAGAGATCAAATCCTAAAATGTAGGAATAAGACTAGATTTGGAAATCTGGATTTTCCTGTTTTAGTCACCTTCTTGGGAGACAAATTCTGATCATATAGAAGAGTATTTTTTGAAACAAAAGGAGGTATTTCATAATCACGGGTGGCTCTTCAATAACCTCTATTGAGACTCTATTTTGACATAAGCTAATGCTCTATCTTACCCTATATCTAAGCCTTTTTTCCTCTGTTATAAACCTATACTGGACTACTCCCTCCAAAAACACATGCCTAATAGCTATGTCATGTCCACAAGAGGTAATTGATGATTTAAAGCATGTTTTTTTAACTTTCTTAAATTAATTAGATTGAAAGTGTTTTATTTTGTATAGTCCTAATGCTTTGATTTATGAGCAGTCTATTGTTAGGACCATACAATGTACCTTTTTGCTCACACTTTTTGCTACCTTTACACCCTTATTTCACTCACATTTAAACTCACATTATCACCTTACCCTATCTTTCCAAAGGTATACAATGTCTCTTCTCTTTACTATATCTTTAATCTATTTTGCATATAATTTTACATTACTCTCGTACTTAACCATTGATTAGAAATATATAAGTGCTGAAACAGTTTGAACTACAGATTAGCATTGATATCTGTTGCTGAAACAGTCAATCACACAAACCCTGTGGCTAAAACAGTCTGTGGTCCACGATGCTGAAACAACAACTCACACAAGATGAATTTGTTACACTCTCCATGGTCTACGATGTTGAAACAACAACTCACACAAGATGAAGCTGTTACACTCTCCGTGGTCTACGATGCTGAAACAACAACTCACACAAGAAGAAGCTGTTACACTCTCCATGGTCTACGATGCTGAAACAACAACTCACACTCTCTGTGGTCTATGATGTTGAAATAGCAACACAAAGCTGTTACATTGACCACAACAGCCGCACCGTGAGCCAGAATTAACCATCGCTACCGCGTGACCACGTGCTGAAATAGTTAGAACGCAAATCCCGTTGCTGAAATAGCCCGCGATTTGCGATGCTGAAACAACATATAACAGTAGTGACGAGAAGAAAAATAAAGAAACTATTACTCTAGCTGAAACAACAACACCCCACTCAGCACCTTTTCAACTATTGTAATAGCATTTTGTTGTGGAAGACTAGGATATCATATTCCAGTATAGAGAGTCGATTTGACTAAGAATAGGACTCAGATGTACACATGTAATTTGTTGATCAAATTGTATCGAGGGGATTCTCCTATTTAAATAAGAGGAAATCATCATTAGAGAGGACCTTCTGTTTAGCTAAGAAAGGATTTACAGAGAGGGACATGTTTTATTTCAGACATTGTAATATGATACAGTTGACAGATGAATAAAAGTTTGTCCTGATCATTCCTTTCTAGTTCCTTTTGTTTCAGGGGAATCTTGTGAGAAGGGAGGGCCCACCTTCTTCACAAGATTCACCCATTAGCTTTGTAGTGTGTTAGTGTTATTTCTGTTCATGCCTTGATTAAATTCTGTTTTGCTGAAACACTAATTTACTGAACTCTATCTTGCTGAAACTCTGCTTTACTGATTGTTACATTGTTTTCATATGATTCATGCTTGGGTAATTTTTAATCATTCTAGT